>VWYO01010359.1:15675-56023 GCA_013400275.1 Rhadina sibilatrix
CTTTTCTTTCTTCCCTCCGACGGCGTCTTCTCTTGGATGCAGTGGCTACTTGCCTTTCATCCTCTTCTGCTGGAGCTGGATTCTTGGGGACAAAAGGTTTCACCCACTTCTGGGGAATCCACCGTGGGCCTGAGGGAGTAGCCAACTGAAGTGTTCCCCTTCCCTCTGCCCCCCGGTCTGCCACTAGCTCAGAATTTGGGGAGGTTTGGGTGAAGGGATCTTCAAGATAGAGAGAAGAAATCCAAAAGAGGCTCCTTACCTCGAGCGTATTCCAAGGTTTATTCCAAGAAGGGATCTCAGGGGCCAAAGAGGGAGCACATGGAGGGATGGGGCTTTTTATCTCTTTTGGGATGGGGGGTGGGGTTACCTGGCTCAAGGCCATAGGTCAGAGTCAAGGGGCAGGTGGGGTCAGACCAAAGGTACAGTCTCAGAGGGGGTTTCAAGGGGGAGACCAAACACTAGGGGGATACAACATCGACTATTGACATATCTTATCTTGAAGAAATATGTTGCTTATGAATGTAAAAATTAACATGAAGTGTCACTAGCTGTCTTGCAAAGTTTATGCCTACTGCAATCTAGGCATATTGAAGCACCATGTATTATTAAACACGATGCAAAAAAGTCTAAACATAATTCTCAACTTTGCAATTCTTTTGTACCAATTTGTAGAACCTAAGAGAAAATATTACCACTCCAGTGTTCTGATCTGCAAAACACTGACATGCATATAGTAAAAAGGATAACAGAAATTATTTTCTCACATACATTAAAATTGTATTTTCTCAAAACCTAAGAGTCACTGAACCATTCTCTTCATCTAAGTGCAATTTATACAACAAACAAAGCCTGAAGAAATTGTCTTAAGTGAAACTGCATCTTTTACCAACAATTCTTCTGAGAAACAGAAATGAAAGTAGATATACATTCTGATCTGGTCTGAGAAAGAGAATAGAGAGTTTTAGTCAAGAAATATACAATTTTTCATTGTAAAACAAAACAAAACAAAACAAAACCAAACATTCATTACATTCATATTCATCTTAAGTATTTATATTTAATATTACTTAGTTCATAAGCAAATATGAAAAGATAAGTAAAAATCTTGTAAGCTTATGTGCATCAGATAGCCTGGCACATCAGACCCAAAGGACTATAAAGCTTTAGTTGATACCAGTGCACAGTGTACTCTGATGTCATCAAGATATCAAGGGGCAAAATCTCTCTATTGCTGGGGTGACAGTAGGATCTCAACAGCTGACTGTACTGGAAGCTGAAGTGAGCCAGACTGGGAACAAACAGCAAAAATACCCTTGGACTGGTGACTGGTCCACAGGCCCTGTGCACCCTTTGGCACAGATTATAACCCAGGAAATACCTTAGGGCAAGGCAGTTCAAGGACCCAAAGGAGCACTGTTGTGTTTTGGGAGAGCTGCTGTGAAGAAAGAGGAAGTTAGAGAGCTGAATACTTTGCCTGGCGTCTTAGGGGATTCTTCTGCAGAAGGAATCCAGAGGTTGGAAGAAGCAGATACCAATCCCTACCTCAGCTTTGCATTGTTGGCAGTACCACACAAACTGAGAATTCATCATTCCCATACAGAAGATGATTTGTAAACTGGAGAGCCAGGAACTGGTCAGCAAGGCTGACTCATCCTTAATACCCCTATATGGCCACTTTTGGCCACTGACACAAGACCAATTTATTAAAATTCTAAAGGCTGTAAGTTACAGACAATTTGCTAGCATTTAATCACATCATAAAACTGACTCTTTCAAACAATTTTAGAAAGATCATGCAAGGTCAGAGACTTAGTATTAAGAAAATAATTTTATCAAGTGTCAATCTTTGTCAAATATCAGTGCACTTAAATGCCTGAAATGTAGTCAAGCACAAAATGAGTTTATTTTAGAAGTGCTATTAAAAGATCTCCAGAAAATATGAAGTCACTAATTTATTAGTTATTAGTATAATAAAATAGAATAATAATTAATAATTTTAAAGCATTACTAATGTATTAATAATTTATTTATTATCAAGTAGTGTAAATTACTTGTAAGTGACATAGGAAGAAAGAAAACAGATATTAACATAACCAAGAAAAATCCAAACCAATATACCTCATTTATGGAAATTATTCTTTAAATATTCAAAAGCTATTGATAGAGTCCAGCCTGACTTATCACAAGTCATTTATTATTTCATTTTTATTAACATACTAATTACTGGGTGCAAGTTAAACTATACCAAGGTACTACATCTCACATACGTCTCAAAAACAGTATTTGAGAATTTATTCTGAAAATCCAGTTGGGAAATTTCAACTAGAGAAGTTGTGGTCACAACCTTCAAGTAAAAGAGGATTTTCCTCTCTCAGTATAGCTATTCATTGTGCTCTATACAAAGTAAAAAGAAAAAGAGATCTACTTGTCTGGTATATAGAAGCTACTAAACCTGAGAATCTTGTTTCACAAATAAATTTGGCAAAAGAAACAGCTTTCTATTCTACTGGTATTTTGCACATATGGCAAATATGATAATAGAGTGTGCAGGGAGGGCAAAATTGATTATAAAAATCCAAGATATGTTTGCAAACATTTTTCCCCTTTGTAATTTACATACCTTCAATTATAAGTAAGAGAATTACTAGTTACTGCTCTAAATTTGGACATCTTCCAGGTACTATTTATCCTCACAGAACAAATTTAACTACAGTAGAGAATGTACTTAATGCTGAACATAGATCACGTGCATTTGTAGTCAAAATTCAGAAAGGTTAGAACTACAAGCAAACATCAACTATATTTGGTAAAAAAACTCTGCATATGAATGCAACATGTATAGTTTATTTATCCAATAAAAATCTCGTATTCATTCACCTCTTACCAACAATTTGCAGATCTTTCTGTTTAAGATAATGGTAAAGGTAGCAAACATGTCTTACCCAGCTCACTTCCAGTGAAAATAATGTGATCTATAACATTTTTATAAATATTCCAGTTCAAATCTTCCGGCAGTACCTATGAGCTTTTGTTATAGCTTAAAACACTATGCTAGGTGCTGTCCCAAGTAAGAAGAGGTATTGGATTTACACGGAAAAATTTTAATGGCAAGGGGCTGCAGGGATGGCTTGTGATAGGAGAAATCAGGAGCTGCCCCCAAGTCAAACAGAGCCAGTCAATTCCAAGACAGACCTTCTGCTGGCCAGTGCTGAGCCCATTAGTGACACTGGTGGCACCTCTGCAATAATATATTTAAGAAGGGACCACACAGTGGAGCAGAGGAAGAGCATGGGGGAGAAGGAGTGGTATGGACAAATTTTTTATGACCTGATGGCATCCCCCATTCCCCATCCCTGAAACTGCTTGGGGAGAGAATATAGAAGAGCTGGGAGTGAAGTTGAGCCTTGAAAAGAGGAGATATAATGGGGAAGGTGTTTTTAGCTTTGTTTTGATTTCTCCATATCCTCTCCATATCCTATACTGCTGTCAAGTGACAATAAAGTAAACTAATATCTTTAAGTGAAGTCTGCTTTGCCCATGATAGCATTAGATAAGTGATCTCCCTCTCTTTATCTTAATCTATGAGCCTTTTGTCATATTTTCTCTCCATGTTTTCTTGAGGAAGGGGAGTGACAAATGGGCTTGATGGGCACCTGGCAGTCAATTAAGCCTATCTATATGTTGTATTTGTAATAGCACAGCTTGTACTAGTGCTTAGTTAATAATAAACTTGTTAATTCTGATGTTCCTGTTCAGTGCTGAGGCTGTGATGAAACCTTTGCTATTATGATCCAATGTCTGGGAAAAAAAAAATCTTTAATAAGCTGCACAAATAATATTTTTATTAGCATCTTTCACACTTCCACAGTGGTTTTAAATTAATTGATAATTCTCATCATTAAGATATATTATCTATATATTATATATATCTATTACATTCTATTACATTCTATGCAAGTGATATGAGACTTTTATTTGTGAATGGAGTATTAATTATTACTTTTATTTTATTTATTCCAATCCAATATGATTTTTTAAAAATTTTTTTGTTGCTTTGAATTTGATTTCTTGGTCTCTCTTGGAGCCAAGCTCATGTCTTGGGTTCCAACCAAACTATAAAAAAACTTATGAAGACATTGTCCCGGTGCCTAAAGGAATTTAAATTTGTTGAAAATTTTCTGACAAGATCTTTTCCAACAAATCCATCAGTATCAAAATTGTTCATGTGAACATTTTTCCCAAGATGTTCAGTCTGTCCAAAAACTCCTTGGCAAATTATTCCTTGAATGGCCCAACACTTCAGATAGCTCAGTCCCTGTTGCTGCCACCTGCAGAACAAATGACTGGTTTTACACTTCTGAGGAAAGCTGGTGCCTGACCTATAAAAATATTCTGATTCTTGTGATCTCCATTTTCTGAGGAATATGAAAGCCATGACCTATGGGTCATGGGAGAAAAAAATTTCTCAGAGAGCAGGATCCCAATCCGTTAATACACAAAATGAATATGAAAGCAGAGACCTTGAAACAGACTACATGTCCATACTCTTGCCCCAAGGAATTGCAAAACTTTGTGCTTTCAATACTAAAATCTACTACAAACTCTGCTGCTAAGCAACATAACGTCTTCTTTCTGACATTAACCTTCATCCTGCATCTAGACTCCTCCCTTATCTTGAAATGATGACTTAGTTTATAGTATAATTAATTGTAATCATCACATATAGATATAATTCATGTAGAAGAAATAACAGGAGAATCTATACTTGTAGTGAAGAAATATGCATATGAGTTCCAATCAAAAATGTTGTGCTTGGACATCTTTGTGGCCCTTTGTTGAAATCTCTCCAGCATCTCCGTATCTCTCTTGTACTGAAAAGCCAAGAACTAGCCCAGCACTCCAGATGTGTCTCACTAAACAGAAAGGGAGGAATCACTTTCCTTGGCCTACTGACAGACTCCTAATGCAGCCCAGGAAAGCCCTAGCCTTCCTCTTGCAAGGGAGTAGTGTTGGCTGATGCTCAGCCTGGTGTCTTCTGGGATCCTCTCTTTTATATGAGGTACATATTTAATTTCTTCTGTTCGGATTATTGCATAGGATAAATATTCCATTTTTCACAGTAAAAACAACCAAAGATCACATAGCTAAGATAACACATAAAAAAAGGACCCAATTTAAAAATTGGATTTCAGAGCTATTCAATTTCAGTACCTCCAGCATCCAACATCTAGAATTTCAGGAAGCAAATTGAAGGACCTTTTGCAGGACATGACATAACAAGGTTTGATAACAAGATGTGGAGTAGAGTGGTATTAGATTCAGGCATAATTCTGAGACTGAAAAGAATATCTGTTGAAAGCTGAGCTAAAATGATGAAGAAGTTAATGAGTTAAGGAGAATATATGAGAAGTAAGAAACAGAAGGATAAAGTATTGAAAAATATGAGTGTGACATAGCAGCAGAGAATACAGCAATATACATAGAATCTGAGTGAGAGGTGGCAAAGAAAGATGCATGAGGAAAAAACAAGGAATACAAGCAAGTGAATATTTTTTTTTAGTAATGGATACCTTTGTGCTTGTATTATCTCTTTCTGTCCAGCTATGTCTGTCTGCATATGACATTTCATGAAATTGCATACCTACCTTCCTTTTCCCTATTGGCTACCCTCCAGCTATTGCTGCTCCCTCTTCTATTCTGGCTATATCTTCTGAATTTTTTAAGTTACAAATTTCTGTGATCTGCCCTTACCTAGAGAAGAAGTTTTTGGGAAGAGACATTAACAAAAGTTCACAGTTCTTCTGTCTCTAAAGCGAACAACACATTTTCTTTTTCCACTATAAAAAGAATGAAGTAAAATCCTGCAAGCAGTTTATGAACAGCTCTAAAAATAAAAAAGCTGCAGTTAGGAAATTAAATTTGGTTTTGAAGTGGAAAGCATTTGTGGATTCTACTGAAACTGACCTTGATTCAACACAGTACACTGTGCTTGTCCATTTCATTTTGCATTATATTTTTCTATTAAACTGCAACATGTGTTTCCAAAAAAGAAAAAGATATGAAGCAAATTTATAGCCTAATATGAAATTTAGGATAATAACAACAACAACAAAAAGCTATGCAAGATTTAAACATCCTTGCAAATACTGTAGTCGATAATTAGCATCATAATCTACCCCAGTCTTAACTCCTGAGAGGTATGAAGATATCTACTGCTTACATTGTAATTAGTAATTAATGCAACATACATGCTGAGATGTACTTTTTGAGAAATAGAATGTAATCAGCAGTTATAATAATTACAGAATACACATTTTGTATGTTATATACTATAATAAATTGTTATTTTATTATTGATATTAATATTATTAAATGTGTTTCAGTGTTAAGTGTCAGCTACGTTGCACTGAAAACAGTTGTAAAGCAGAATATTCATCTTCATGCAAATAACTACAAGATATTCTATCTTGTGTTCACTTTACTTATAGAGACTAAGAAAACATTATTGCAAGAAAATAAAATTATTTGCAATGTGAAGAGCACAGAAATGTCTGTGATAATAGTTACTGTTTAATTAGATATTTTAAGCATCATAACTGAAGCTGAAATCAACAGATGAAAACATTTAATAAAGCATAGTATGCAACCCACTCAGGATTGGAAGTACTTTTAAATTGTCCAGGACTTCTTAAAATGTCTAAAATCAAGGTATGATGAGGAACAAGCTAAACTGTGTCAGTGCATTAAGTCTCTGTGGGTTTGCAGTCCAGTGGATACACCTCAAAAACAAAATTATAACAACTTTTTAAGCCATTGTTCAAGGCTTGATTACTTCATACCACTGAAAAAGACAGGCTAAGAACATAGGTCACACATTGCTGTTTGAATATTAAGCTGTAGTTCATTCCTACAGTAGAATGCCAGCACAAGTGCTTGGCCGTGAAAGGATTATGATGAATTATGATTATGTTATTATGAATTCACTGCATCAAATCTACTTTTATCCATTATTTCTTTACAAGCAGCCTGGAATGCATAGTCTTCTCATATTAAAGAAGTGGCAATTGAGATGCTAACTCTTCAGCTTTGATTTTCCCCTTTGTCCCAGGCATGTCTTTAAATATCTTAGTTTTCCATGTACAAAGCTGTTTTGGGCAGTCCTTTACTAACTGAAAGTAGTCCTTTCAGTTACCTCTTCTATTCAAAGCTTAAAGAAAGTCAGTTGGTCACTAAGTCTATAGTTGAATAAATAACATGATTGATTTAGCACCTAGAAAACATGCATTATTATTCCTTGCCAAAAGAAAGCAAGCTGATATCTCTCACTGAAATATTGTAGGTTGGGTTTGTTTGTTCGTTTGCTTGGTTGAGAGTTTTTTTAAGAGCTCAATATCTCTTTCAAAACATACAGATATATCTTCTCAGGCATCACAGAGTTACCTACAAACCTTACAAAATACTGAAAAAAAATTCCTCTTTTATTTTTCTTCATATAAATTGTCTTAAAATGACTTTTAAGTCTATAACCATGTATCACCTGACTAGTATTACTACTGCTCTTTCTAAATGTGAATAAATTTAGTCTTCATTAAATAAATACAGGTTTTCCTAGTGTTCAATTACTAGTAGTTATTACTAGATAGACCAAGATGACTTAGCAGGTGGGAGGATGTCTTGGGTTATGGAACCAAAAATGTGTATTCTATTTCATCTGTTGAAAGCAGCTGGGGAGATGTTTTTTTTCATCTCTTGTAACTTTGGGGGGAGGGGGGCAGGCGCCTTCTGATAATGGGCCAACTGTTAAAACCAGGTGGGGCAGGGTTTCTTATCTCTTTCACCACCCTTCCTCCCTCCAGGGGGATATTTTCTGCTAATGGGCCATTAAGGCTCACCAAGCAATCATCCACATTCCATTGTGAGATGCTCCACCCAGTGGGGGGAGCCAACAATTCCTATCTAAATAAAAACTGATATGCAGGAACACGAAGTATCTGGCTCCACCAGATTCCTGTAGGAAGACTGGACCCTTCTCACCATCACTGGACCCTTTTCTACAGGATCATCTCTGCTCCAACAGAGCCACATCTGCCACTCCAGAAGGACTTACCTTTGGACTGCTTCCAACACCCTGACCAACAGGGTGTCAGGTTGTAGCTCTGACTCTGTCAGGGTTTTCTAGGATTGTTGTTTGTTTTGTTTTGTTTTTTCTACTACATTTGTATTGTTAATATTCCTAGTAAAGGACTGTTATTACTATTCCCACATCTTTGCCTGAAAACCCTTAATTGCAAAATTATAATTTGGAGGGAGTGAGGGGTTTACGTTCTCTATTCCAAGGGAAACTCCAGCCTTCCCTGGCAGATACCTGTCTTTCAAAAACAAGACAGAGGAAAGATATATGTTTTCTGGAGCTGGAAAAAGAATTGAACTTTTTCAAAAGAAAAAGGATATTAGCTTTTTAAAAATCAGTTATTCCTAAAGGATGACTGGAGTTCTTAGTCATATGCAAAGTCTACTCTACTGACTTTTTGAATTCCTGTTATATGATTCTTTGTAGAGCTATTAATGTTTAAATGCATATACTCTGATAGGAACAATATTGTCCTTTCCTAGTAGTTCTCCTATGCTACATAAACAACATTTGAAGTCTCTCATTAAAACAGAATCTGGGAATAAACACTGGAAATTGCTTCAAAGTTGATTAGATAAATACGACTTCAAGTTCTGGACAGCTCAATAATAGTTCTAAAAATAGATTAGATCCAGAAATTAGTCTTTGGTTCTCTATGGTCTACCATCTCACACTGAAATACTAAGATTAAATTATTGGTCAGTGACTAACATTATTACTGTCACAAATGCTAAAATCACTACGGTTTGAGAGGATTGTAAGTGGGTTTATTATGTTGTAGTAGTGAGTAAAGAGCGTGGCATTTATAATTTGTTATTTATGCATTTGGGAGAGAATCAGAGAAATACAAGGATAATTAGATTTTGTTAATTATTTTCTATGTAATGAGAATAAGAGAAAAACAAAAACAGTAACAATAGAAGCGCATTTAAAAAGCGCCCAAATTCTTATGTGGTATTATATTTTAAGTACTTTAATTCATTAATTCAACAGGCATTCACAATAACTTGAAAGGCAAAAAACAAATGGAAAATGGAAAAAAAAATAGACTTGAGTCTAAAATGTTGGTAACATCTCAGTCTCCTAATTCAAAGTAAAAATAATTACCTGCAAGGAAACAGTTTGAGTAAATAAATTCAATATAATTGCAAAAACACAGGTAGAAAATGACATGAATTCTATGTGATTTAAATTTTTTTTGCTTACATGCTTCTGGCAGTTAGTATCAATTGTGTTAAAAAATGCAAGTCTCCTTTATATTACTATCACACAAAGAGCTACTTCTGTATGTCATGAACATAAATCTTACAAAGTTCTTGATAAATGTCCCAACAAGAATTTGAACCCATCATTTCTTCTTTGTCCATCCTCAGGTGTACCTGTTTACAAAATTTCTTCCTTCTTTCTAATGGCTCATTTTCCTTAAAAACCAATGAAATTCCATTAAATACACTAGTGACTTTATATTAATCATTCGTATTTGAAAAGCTGCCAACTTTTCCTCTCAGTCTACTCACATTTACAAATATGTTTCTCTGTAGGTTCATATGAAATATTAATTTTTTCTTGTGTTTCTACATGGCATGAATAATTGCCATTACTTCTTTCTTTTATATAACCAACAATATGTGGCTTGTACCATGTTTACACCTATTATAATTCAAAACTTTACAGTAATACTCCAGATAATCTCTATACACATTGTATCCTTCTAAATAAATGTCTTTTTTTTCCCCATACAAACATACCTAGTTGGGTGAGTTAGGTTTTCAGGCTTTACTGCTGTTTTACAATCAGGGTAATGTTATGTTTTTGCAGTGGCATGTTGGTTTTATACAAATCACTCTGTATTTTGCCTAGACAGCAAACTTTATAAAACAACAAACTCAAAGAAAATAGAAGAATAGAGAATGAGTGATCAATGAATACAGGGAAATAAGGAACTGTCCATCATGCCATCATCATGACAAGTGGTTAATTAGCATCTAAAGTGGTAGTCCTAACTGATTCATGTTATCTGATAGAAGACAGAAAAATACATATCCATGCTGAGAAGACAGCTAAAATGTGAACACAAAAAAATAATACTGAAGAATAGTCAGCAGAAGAAATAAAGTGCCATAGTGACACAGTGCCGGTGTTCTTCAGCCCAGCTACCTCCCAGCATCGTCGCCAGGGGTGGGCTGCCCTCAGAAAGCCAGGCAATCTGGGGTGCAGCTGTAGGGCACAACTGCTCTGCGGCACAGGTGACATGCATTGAGAGCAGGGACAAGGAACAGGGAGAGGTCCTCTGTGTGATTTCCAAAGGTGCTTATTCCCAGGAGGGTCAGGGACAGAAGACACAAAACCTGGGCTTGCAGAGGCTTATAAGTGGGGGAGGTCTTGGGAGAGGATACAATTTCCAACCAATAAGGGTTACATGGGGGAGGAACATAAGGCGGGGAGTAAAATACATTGACCAGTGAAAGAACACAAGGGGAGGGAACAGTCCACTAGGGTGTCAAAGGTTGGGGGATTGACAGGGAAGGGTCTAGAAGAAGGGGCAGGGTTAGGGAAGGATTGACAGTTCTGTAGGAGGAGGGAAGGGCAGGCCTAGGGAGGATAGACAACCAGGGCAAAACCAACAATACAGGGGAAAGGAACAATCCATTAAGGATAAAATATATTATAAGAATATAAAATGGCGAGGGGAGGTGGTTGTGGAACAGACCACTGAAATGAGCTGTAATTGAAAACACAATAAAAACACACTGCAATACCATAGTGATTGGTAAGAAAGCATCACGGATTAAGTTTAAATATTTAACAATAAGAGTCAATAATCCTCTCAGAAAAGGTTTCTTTCTAAACCATTTTGAGATTGTCAAATATTATGGTGACCAGTTTAAATCTTTCAAGAGGAAAAAAGTGACAATTTAAAATTAAGAGGTAGACAAACTAGAAAGTTGCTGAAAGCCTTGAGAGAGAAGTGATTTCTTTGATATTAATTTCCTCTCGCTTCCTAAATTATGTTGATTTAAATTAAATAAGATGGGCAAACAGGCAAATTTTAATTTCTGAATTGAAAATGAATAGTGCTATGGTGCTTCAGATTCTTCATCAAAATAATCAAAATTTTAAAAGTGTAAATCTTGTCATATAAGACGTTTTATTTTTAAAGTTGTAGTAAGTATTGAAACTGTATACAGACCACGGGTAAATGTACATAGAAAAAACCACAGTAACCAACATAAAACACATGGATTTGTTGTTAATTTACAGTTTACCCACCAGCATATGTATACAAACTCTCTCAAGAACTGTGAGGACACCTTACTATATCATCCTCGTTCATTCGTTGTCTCTATGCTATTAAATTTAAAAGGTCAAGTTTATTTTCTCAGTGCTTGCTGTTACTCTCCTTTAAAAGGCAGTTCATGTCTACATTTACACAGAACACAGTCGTGGGACACCTATAATTCTATATAGAGATCCTCAAGCACTAATATTATTTCTTGAATATTTAATTCCAAAAAGAATGAATTTTACCTAGTAGTTCAAGTTCCCATTTTCATTTTTTAATTACTTAGGAAAGCAATGTAAATCTGGGTCTCTGATATCTCACAGAGGAGTCCTAACTGAACATCTTCAGGCTATAAGGCAGCTGTTCCCAGTGATTTGTTTTGTTATGGTTTAAGTTGGTGTGCAAATTCCATTATTGATCTTTGTTTTTATTAGAAAGTTTTCCTGAAATAAATCATCTGGGGTTTGTTTAACCACTTAAATAAGCCCAGTTGTCATCACGTTTTCTTTTTAATTCAGTAATGTAACTTTTTTATTTATTATTTCCATGGAATATACTTCAGCAGTTTATCTGAGAAGGGATTAAAAAATTGTATCCAGATCAACCTTCACTCTGACTGGACCTGACTTTTATGTCTATCCATGATTGCCCGTAAGATTAAAAAGTTAGGAAAAATCGCAATTTCTTCATTTTACTACAGTTGTAACTCTTGCCATCCACTTTACAGATTGTATAAACTTTCGTATCTCATTTTCTTGAGTGTGAGAAAGGTGGAAAACTCCTGGACTAAGATAAAGACAGTTTAATAGGAAAAGCAAATGTCTCTCACACAAGCAAAGCAAAACAAGGAATTCATTCAGCACTTCCATGGACAGGCAGATTTTCAGCCATTCCCAGAAGAGCAGGGCCCCTTCACATGTAACAGTTCCTTGGAAAACCAATGCCATCCCTCCAAATGTCCTCCTCCTCCTCCCTCTTCCTCCACTTTATACACTGAGCATGATGTCCCATGGTCTGGAATATCCCTTTGGTCAGTTTGGGTCACCTCTCCTGGTTTGTCTCCTCCCAACCTCCTATGCAACCCCAACTTACTTGCCAGCATGGCAGTACAAAAAGCAGAAAAGGCTTTGGCTCTCTGTAAGCCCTGCTCAGCAATAACAAAACCATCTCTATATTATTAGCCCTATGTCCAGCCCAAATCCAAAACACAGTCGCTATGAATAAAATTTACTGCCCCAGAAAAAAACAACACACAAAGCCGTAGTACCACCCATTACCACATTGTAGTTGTGGGTTTGTAATAACTTCAGTTCTGCTAAAAAAAGGGAAAAGAAGACTACTGAAAAACATTTAACTAGACAAAATATAGTTTTAATATCCAAAGTTCTGAATTTCAAATTTAATTTTTAAATCACAAACAGTTGTATTTAAAATTTATCCTGTACTAATGCAGATTTTATCTGCTGCCATTTTAATTTGGCAGTATTCCATAAACATTTTACTCCCATTTGTCCAATACTTCACCACTCTACACTAGATATCATTTATTTAGAAATCCATATCCTAAGGCAATGCAGTACAAGAACCTTTCATGTTTAAATGACAGCTATTGAAAGAACAAGACATGCTACAAAAATAATTCTAGTGAATAAGAGCTTCCATTACAAGAATACATTAAACTGATGCATTACCAAATCTCTTTGATGTTCTGTATCATTTATCAACAACATAAATATGAAAGTATTATTCGTGATTGGTTTATTAAATCTGTTTAACATGTTTCACATAAAGTATTAAAATTAAAAATAATAATTATATATTTTTAAAGAAGTTTGATATTTTATTATACCAGCGTTAATATACTTCTTCTAAGTTAGCCTGTTGGTCAGTGTTAGTAGAATAAAGACTGGATTCTTAGCAGATGAATATGTCTTCCCACAACAGAATTAACGAAACCCAAATATATTTCAAGTATATGAAAAAGAGCTGAATTTCCAAGTTTGTATGAAATAATATGTAACTAAGGAGTGAAGGATTCCAAGGCAAGCAAACTGCAACTATTTAAAAGCATTGGTGATCTGAAGTCTTAATGTCTTCTGTCGCAGTGCTTACCTTAATAACTCTTTCATGTTAAAATCTTTCCCTATTTCTTCTCATTCTCGTACTCCTACAACAGCAGTAACTTACACATTGTCTCAACAGCTGATTTTACTAGATAAATTAATACAGCTATCTCAAGAAAAAACTGAAAAAGAAAGTAGGCACTGCAGTACTTTTACATTTCAATGCAGAGCTTGGATGCATAATTGTGGGCTATTGTTCTTGACCAGAGATCTTAAAAGATGAGTCTTAGTGCTAAAGAGTAATGGTAATAGTAATGAGTAAAGAGTAATAGTAATGGTGCACACACAGTGACAGGGAAAGGCAAAACATCAGCTCCAGCCACCTAAAAGAATACGATATGGACTTACTCTCCAGAAGTCAATAGTAAAGCATACATTTTGTGCCTTTTTGCCTCCCAGAGAGTTAAAGTTGTTTTTTTAGCAGCAACCCTGCCATTCCCACCATCCTCTCCTCAGCTGCTAGGACATCAAACAAGGCCACAGTTGTGAAGCCTTTATGAACAGTGGTAATCTTTTGGGCTGATAGTCTAGTGTATAAAACCTGTTACCATGAATAACAAATCTTAGAAATGTTCTAAATTCGTGACAGTATTTTCCAAATCCATTTTTTCTTATTTCAAAGTACATTTTATCTGACTGAGATAAAAATAAATTTATCATGGCAAAACTATCTACTCTTTTTGGATCATTATACTTTTGTCTGACAAAGAGACGTCAACAGCAATATTTTCTAAACTACAGTATCATGAAAGAATAAATAAGGCTTTGGAAATCCTAGGATGAATTTGTGTGAGTGATTCTGTGTATCTGTATGCAGAACAGCTCATGACTGAGTAGCTGGAAATGCTGGGATGACAGTTGGCTTTTTCAGCTGCTTATGGTATTAGAGAGATTGAAATGGATGTCCAAAAGAAACACCATAATATGATTTTTCATTTACAATTTAAATGTATGACTATTCTGCTTCTGCTTTAGTAAAAGGGTTGGGTTTTTTGATTTTTGTTTGTTTGTTTGTTTTTGTTTTTTTTCCCCAGCAAAGAAAACTTTTCTAAATTCTTCAGGGGCTTCATGTGTTTTTTTATTTGCTTTAAATTAATAGAATTCAAATGCAAAATGATTCTACACAGTTAGAAATCAAAAGATATTTGCTTGTAAATGCAGTCTAGCTCAGTAGTAGAAAAAGAATACTCTTTTGTTTAAGTCTTAATGTCATCCATAAAGAATTTAATAAACAAACAAAAAAATTCCTCCAGGAATAATAGATACTAAATTTATATTCACTGTAAACAATAGGATTCTCTCTGGTATACCAAGCACAAATGGGATGGGATGAAATGGAATATTGAAATAATAAACTTAGCTAGATAGCAAAATACCCACAGGTATGATTTCCTTACAGTTGCCTGTCAAAATACCATGATACTTGAAACTAAAATATCAGTGTCCTATGTTATGGAACTATATTGAAAAGAACCTTGGACGTTTTTCTGCAACTTTAATGATATGACCAAAGTAAAACCAACCTGTAGAAGCACAAATAAAATTGTGCATGCTGTCAATTTTATGTGAGGTGATCAATACAGATGCTGAGAGGTTTTAAAAATGAGAGGAACTTATCTGTATCCTAAACTGGAACCAACATAGTGGAACTCAGTATGGCAACACTCCAAAACTGATACCACCTATGCTTCAGAGCAGACTGGGTTTTTTTCCCTTTTGCATCACACAAAAGTCACAAAGTTTTAGCATTTTACTTTCCAGTATTCATTGACCTTGCCACAGACATGACATCATCTTTAAAATTTTAAATGTATTTTAAAATGTACAGCTCAGAAAGGTTAAATTGACAAACCAATCACAAAGTTTTTTTTCTGAAAAACAACTGAGAAAAACTTTTCTGAAGGCTGTGGCTGCCTACCTGACACAAGAATCTGAAGGAGAAAATTTAATGAGGAGAAGCTGCTCTCTCTCTCTCTCTCAAAACAAAAAAAAGAAAAGCCAAAAAAAAAAAAAAAAAAATCCCAAAAAAAAAAAAACCAAAAAAAAAAAAAACCCTATTTAAATGTTTATTTTAGTTCTTAAAAAAAAAGCCCCAAAATTCTACAAGAATTCTACAAGACTCTTTCACAAGACACTCAGATTCTTTCCACTAAATCTCACTTGACCAAAACTCCTAATAAACAACTGTTCTTGAGTCACTGTGCTCTCAAGACTGTTGACAAGTATCTTTGGAAGAATTTTGGAGATTTCAAACAGAAATCATGAGGTATTTAACAGAAACTATAATTCAAAAAGCCAGAAAGTGATATCTTTCTGTTTCATAAACTCGGTGATATCCACTGTCTTAATTTTGTACCTGGAACCTCTGGTTTCCTTAAGTTTTATAAAATATAACACCCTTAACAGAAACTGGACTAAAACTTCAGATATATTGGTGCCAGGAATATTATTTTAACTAGGTACAATGAAACAGCTTCTTTGTTTGGACCCCTCACAAGAGAAGGACAGAGTAATTTTCATTACTACTTCACAAATTCTTAGTGGAAAAGAGAAAGCAGCTTTTAATCATTAAAACTCCTCCAGCAGTGACAAGTAATTCAGTGCCTAACTTGGCAACCTCACGGGGCCTTCTTATTAATATGAACGGCATGCTTTCTTGGCAAAGAAAGCACTGCTACTGATTTCTACCATTTCTAACAAAGATCTCTTTTCACGGGCCCTAAACCTGGGAATTCACTAGTACAATCTGCTATCAAGGACACGGTGTGCAAATGTACAATATGTGTACATTTGGAGAATCAGTCTCAAGTGGCCTGGGTTGAAGGGTCTTGGAAACAACCACCCAGTGTGTGCCAGCTCTCTGACACTGCCAGATAACCGCCCATTCACAAAACAGAAAGAATATTTCTTATCAGTAAGGGTCTTCCCTAAATGATTTGTAGGAACAATCAAGGTAATTAGGTGCACTTTTGGGTGTCTAAATAATGCCAACTATGCCTACAAATAATTGTATGTTGAAAAACCAAACATTCACCTAAAAAAAAAAAAAAAAAAGAAAGAACATGTATTTATGTTGCCTAGCTTATATAGAGTATGT
Source organism: Rhadina sibilatrix (assembly GCA_013400275.1). Classification (NCBI taxonomy): domain Eukaryota; kingdom Metazoa; phylum Chordata; class Aves; order Passeriformes; family Phylloscopidae; genus Rhadina; species Rhadina sibilatrix. The sequence continues at coordinate 32,310 of VWYO01010359.1, forward strand.
GAATGAATCATGATTTCTGCACAATAAAAAGGAAAAAATAACATAGACTACCACAGACTGCAGAGGCATGTGGGCAGGAAAATTCATCATATAAGGTGTCTGAGAAAATCCAGGGGGAATTAATGATCTGCTCTATTCAAGAACATTTAAAAAACAATACCATCTGGCATTAAGTAGAATTCAGGCCAAGAGTTGGCAGCAAAATAGGTTTGACAACCTTGACATAAAAACTACTTACTCTCAGTGACAATTATGGTCTTCTTGCCAGTTCAAAAGCATATCTTTCCAAGAATGGCATTTAGTCCCTACTGGCATTTGAAACACCACACAATCTTTACACCAGAGATTAAAGTAAAAACACTTATGCAAAGCACCAAACAGAGATAACGGCATAATCTGGATAAACACACCAAATACTAAATCACTGTTCATTATGTTTAGAACTAATAAGAACTGACATCAAATACTAAAAGAGTGCTCATTTCTCTAGCTGGAAGCTTTGAAATACAGTTGCTTTACATATTCTAATAAATTTTTTTAAGTCAAAATTCTTTCCAATGTTTTTAAAAAGAGTCCTAGTTGACATTGCTTTCCCTACAGAATAGGACTTCCTCAGCTACCTATTTATTACCAAGTGCATTTTTCTGGGCTAGTGACAAATAGATAAAACTACAACCAGCTTATTTCTTTAAGCTTTTTTTTAATAATCTTCACTATTAAAAGCCAAAAATCAGCTCTATTCACATACTATTTAACTGATTTCAGATATCTAAGGGAAAAACATGATCTTATTTTATATGTTATCAAATCTCAAATCAACCTTCTCTGTGGCTGTACAAAACTGGTAGACATGGCTTCTCTTACTTTAAGTACAAGAACTCTCTATCAGTAATTGGCACTGAAGAATGGATGTGGTATCTTTTATCAAGACTGAATTTAAGAAAAAATAATAGGATTTCTGGGAGATGCATATGACCACCTTCCATGTTAATGTAAAAAGAAAAAAAAAATCTTAAATTTTAAATTCTCAGCTATAACAACAACAAAGGGTTAAAATTTTTAGAAGTACTGTGACAATTCTCAAACAATAGCTGTCCACCCCTAAGATGTTAAAACTATTGTATAGGGTTTACTTTTCTGATTGGTTTAAAACTATGCAGTGGGTTAATGAAGGTGTTATAATATAAAGTGTATGGCATCAGTATATGCAAAATTTTATCATGTAGCTTGCAGTAACCACAGACATTTCCAAATTAATTCTTGATACTTAGTTTCTTTACTTTCACTGTTATTAAAATTTCTACTAATTCCCTAGTGAGAATTCTAAAGTTGTATGTTGCATATTTGGAGGAAAAAAACATTGTGTCTGAACTTTAACTTGTACAGAATATCTGTGTCTGAAGACACAGTTGTTGTTTTTTTTTTTAATGGGTACAAGTCACCAATTCTAATAAATATGAAAACTTAATCCTCTGAAGTTTTGAGTACTTAAAAATGATGATATTTCTACCACATTCCCTATGTAATGTAACTTGTTTCCCTGATGTTTTCACATTCTCTTGTTTTAGACTTTTAGAAGTGTGTCATCATTATCTCTTTCAGAATAGAAAGAGTAAAGAATAAGGTAATTGCAGTGTGGCTATGCTAGATTGTCAAAGAGTAAAAATAAACATCTCCATCTACATATATTGCAGTAAACAGCTTCTCATATGTGTTTATAATTCAAAAGACTAAAAGTAGTTGAGGCAAAAATATGCAAAGTTTTAAAAAGGATCCAGAAATGAAAAAATAAAGGGGAACAGAAAATCTAAAGTGACTTGTGACTTTTGATCTGACTTATAGACTTGAACTGACTTCCAAATATGACAGTAGTTTATTAAGAGTTTACCTTAGGCACCTCAATATCACTGAATCAGCAAACTAAGTCTATTAAGCCATAAGAACAACAAAAGACTAGCATATTTTAAAATATATTGGAAAATGGATAAGTGTAATTATTTATGTTCCATAGATGATATATTTAGTTCAATATCAGTGAATATGATATTTCAGTTGCTTCTTAGACATAGCATTAAAGAAGTCAACAATGTGCAGTTAATGCTTTGATGAAAAATATTACGTTTCCTGGTTTCATGTAGTATTAGAGAAAAGAGATTATTTTAAAGAAAATTGATAAATAATGTTGTATTCAAACAAAAACTCATTTGCCAATCAGAAATTAAGAGAAAACAACAGCAAAGCATATAAAGTTGATGGAACTTACTGGCATTTTGTAACTATGTATTCCTTTAGCACATTGTTTCTGTACTTCGTATTAGCTCATAGTGAATCTCACCCAGTTCCTATACAACTATACAATTGTATCATTTTGTAAGAATCTGACCTTAATCAATGCCTGCAAGTAAAATGCAAATTCCATTGACATCATCCCCAAAAATTAGGGGTTTTAGTGTTGCTTAACACAAACAGTATTAAAGCAAAAAATTCATTAAAATTAATTAAAAATTCAACGCTGTTTTACAGCCTGCTGGAACAAAACCAAAATCCATCAAAATCTAAACTAAATATGGCTACATACACTTTGCTGATGCTTAGAAATTTCATGGTTCTGTTCTACTTTATGGACTAGGCACTCCAACCAGGTCATCTGCATGCCAAAGTCATAGAAAAACTTTGATGCAATATATCCCCTCCAAAGAAGAACCATGAAACAAGAAGTATTTCAATCAGATTAATTGCCCTAAAGAAAGTATAAGATGTGAAATCTACTAAGAAAGTATGTCTGATTTATCTCAGACATAGATTTTTCTCATGGTAAATTTGAAAACATAAATATGGATATTTATGAGAAGATTCAGTTTGTGTAGTAAACACGGATTGTGATTGGCATTTTCACATACATATGTAAATAAGATGCAAAATACTATCACTGCTACAAAAGAGCAAATATGTTAGATCAATGTAATGGATAATTTATGTGTAGCTCATTCTAACTCTATTACAATATTAGAATAATATCCAATTAGTATCTTGGAATAATTAAAAAGAGTGTGTAAACATGTAAAAGTGCTAAGATTTTTAGTTGCTGTAATTCCCAAAGCCTTGTTCTAGTCCAAACATGGCATTGGGAATAACATTTATGAAAAACAAGAACTGCCCTAGTCCTGTGATGATGGACAAATGTATATTTTGCAAAGTTTTTTACTTTGAGATATTTTGTGTTTCCACAAGCCAGATGAAATTGCATGCCATTTTTCTCTTTCTCAGCAATGCGTTACACAAAGATTTTTCAAAAAGACCCTGGTGGCACTCATGCTTAACAAAAGGTCATGAGTCATGCACAAAACCTTCTCTGTAATAAACCATTTTCCTAGTTACATATTGTTCACCAGTATCCATTACTGATATAAAAAGGTAAAAAATAAAAATAGGAAAAAGAATATTTTAAATATTTTAGAAAAAACCCACAATCATATTTACCACATAGTAGGCTTAGTCAAGGTACAAGAGAAACAACCCCAAATGTTCTTATGTTCCATAAAACTCTTTTTATCCTGTTTAGAGAGTGTTCAGGGACATATGAAAGGAGTGACAAGAAGGAAAAAAAACCTCATGTCTCAGGCTTTTCTCCTTTACCTTCTTAAAATAATTCTCTATTCATAGTCAACAATTTTAACCTCTGTGATTGAGACAGAAAAAATAACAAGATTATGTCTTAAAACAGTTTAGTTCAAAGCATTTGAAATGAGGGCATTTTGGGATGTGAAAACTAGCACTATTTTAAAAAGATTTTAACACAGAACTTTTCTGAAAGCAATTGGATGACCATACAATAAACAGTAGTGATTTATGTGTTTGAAGCCGCTCCTATCATGTACAACATCTGCCATCAGATTAAATATTTAAATTCTTAAAAACACATAATTAAAGTAACCAAACCTAGAAATTATTACAAGAATATAAATGTTCAAAAAAGGACTGGTGGAAATCAGGGGCAAAGTGAGATAAATATGTTTCACTGTTTGAATGTCTAATGTCTCTGAAAACAGTCTGACCTTCCACACCAAAGACTTGCCCAGGTAGTTGGCACATGACACTTCTTTCATAAAATCTGTGAAAAAAATTTGAAAGCATTTCCCCTCTGATCCTTAGGACAATTTTTAAATATTCAGGAATAGGTGTTCATATGTCACAGTTAAGCAGTGAGAAGCCCATTAGTACTGAAAAAAAGAGGCATAGAAACAAATTCCATGCAGGCTTCATCACAGAATAGTTGTCCAACTCACAGCTTCAACCTCATCTCCAAAGGTTCAGTTCCCTAAAAGGCACTGTAGAAAATACTTCACAAAAGATAATATGGATTGAGTTTCTCAACAATATTTTATTGATAGAATTATCATTTGCTTAAAGAAGATTTTTTTTCTTCCTCCACAGTGTTTATTCCTTTATTTTACTTCTCCCCCACTTTGACTGGATGTAAGCTTCTACTGAATTTATTTAAATGAAGATTGATTATTTCATAAATATTTGAATTGTTTTAAAGCTGTAGCCTAGGGACTGAGGATGGTTTGTTATGAAAATCGGAATAAAACCATTTTGGATTGGTTTATATTTCCTTTTTTTCTAATAATAACTAGTATTAATTTATTAAACTATCACTGATTTCCTGAAAATGAAAAAGTTTGGTTTTATTTCCACTACAAAAGTAAAATATCTGAATTAAACAGTTTGGTATAAAACCCCAGTAATTAAAAGAGAATATAATAAGGGATTTTATGTACAGTATGGGTTTTTACATGAGACAGAGGACAAATCTATGATTTATAAAATACCTTGGTAAAGGATCATTCATTAGTTTATTTTCTGAGCAATAAATTCATAGTCCAGGGAAAAGAAAAGAGTATTATGTAAAAGCCATGTTTGTGAGATATCATTAAGAAAAGGAACAAAATCTGACTTAAGCTTACTGTAAGAAACTGACCTACAGTTTATTTAATTCTTGTGATTGTAGGTTTATGCTTCAAGCATAGAATGCTGAAATGATATTTCAATGTTATGCTTTTAACAAAAATAACTGTACCCAGCAAACTCCACCTACTCTCTTCACATGTAGCACAAGATTAACATTTACAGTCATTAGAATACTTATGTATTTTTCCTCTTTAAACCGGGTAGCAATAGAACAAAGAAAAAAACTTGCTAAGGCTGACAAGTTGCAGTTAATTAAAGACATGGAAATGTGAGGCAAATGTGAAGAGCTTCTATACAGACAAAAAGTTATATTTATATCTAAGTAAAAGTAAAAATACTGAGTCTGCAAAATTTTATATAAAGACACACCTTACATGATTTGTGCTTGTTTTACTTCAAATCCATCACCAGTACTGAAGATGGAAATGCTAGTTTTGGTGCAAGGCTGCACAGCAACAGAACAGGAGGAAATGGCCTCAAGCTGCACCAGGAGAGATTCAAGTTTGACATTAGGAAAAGTTTCTTTACTGAAATTGGAATGACATTGGACGAGCTACTCAAGCAAGTGGTGGAGTATCCATCCCTGCAAGTGTGCAAGAAATGACTACACATGGCACTCCCTGATGTGATTCAGTTGACATGATGTTGTTTGGCCAAAGGTTGGTTTTTCTCTTCATTGCACTTTGGTGTGATCTCAGTTAGGACTACTACTGAATTTATTTAAATTTTCTCTCTTTATCACTCTCTGCAACTCACAGGAAATATGCAGTATGCCATCTTGAAACAAAGATTCAGGGACATTATTTCCTTAACTTCAATTAAAAATTATAAAAATTACTTGCAAAACTGTATGATAAGTTGAATTCTACTGCTTTTTTATATCCTTGAGATAATAGCATCATATCAATTGATAGTGATAATAAATAAATTTTAAAATATTACGTTATCATTCTCTATTAAAACTTAAAACTGTGAAGCTTACTGAGAAAAAAAAGAATGTTCTTAGAATGCAATTTCAATTTAAGTAGGGTCATAATTTATATTTTGCAATGAGTACAACTCTTTCTCTGATGTAGAAGGGTTGTTGTTTTTCTCAAGTACCTTCTACTGCTAAGGAACATAAAATATCAGACTTTTCAGAGTACCCACATTGAAGTTAAATAACTAAAACAGTAGAAAGAAATATCCAGCTGTTTCATTTATCTTTTAAAAAAACAAAACTTCAACAGACATCAATGCTCAGGTAAAACTCCTGGAAGTGCTTTTATTTCATTACTATGTTAAGTGAAGCTTTTATAATAAGTTTCTTTTTTAAGGTTTGCTTTATATTTGAGGATGATTCCTACAAAAATTTTATTCAAGCATGAGGTAGAAACATTGCTGACAATTTTCTTCTGCAATCCCCTGCATTTTTTAATCAGTAGATTAAAATTCAACAGCTGCTTTAATGGAAATGTATGCCATAGCTTACAAAACCTACCAAAAATATTCTCTCAGCATTGAATCTTATCAGTGTTTCTGAAGAAGGTGCAGAGAATGGAACTGTTGTTTTCTTCATTCCTTGTATTTCTTCTTCTTCAAAAAAAGATGTATTTTCCTTTGGAAATAAGAGAAATAATCATAGGGCAGGTTAAGATGACAAAGCAATGATTAGGTTTTGTGAGCAGACTCAAAAATAAAAGTCTCTAAAATAATTAATCCCTTTTGTAATTGTCAGAGAATTCTGATCTTGTATTTTCTGAGAAATTAAGAAAATATTGCTTGATGATTTTTTATTTTCTTAGTTTTGTGGTTTCCCCATATCTTCTTTTTAAAAGTATTTCTGAACGAATGTTTTGGGAAGCATTAGCGTTTTTCCAAAGCTGATCAGTTAACAAAAATGCAATAGTTTCAGTGACCCTGGATTTAGGACAAGACTGGAAGTGATTTTCAAGTCTTATTCAGAGTAATTTCCCACCTGAAGCTGAGAGAATGTGAAAATGTAGGTAACCACAAAAAAATAGCCCAGCAAGAAATATTTGATTTTTATAATGAACATTATAAATAAAAATACATTTTTTTAGGGAATTCAAAACATAGTTTTGTTCTCTAAAACATATAAAACACATAAAACACATAATAGACTGTTGTTTGTTGCTCAGCAAGGATATGTTTGATTTCCTGTTGAATTTCATATTGATGTATTAATTACAAAAATTAGAAGCTGAAAAACACTTGACTTCTTTAATTTATAAAAAAAAAAAAAACAAAACATTGTCAATATTATTGGAGATTTGGCAACAGCTGCTACTAATCAGAAGGCAAAAAGTTATGTAATCTTCAGTGATACATGGTATTGTTAAGGCACTCTTGTTGTTGAGTGTTTCTTGGTTTTATTTTTATTTTTTCCCCAAACTGTTCATTCCTTAAAAGAAGGGAGCAGGAGAGGGTTTGCATTCTGTACTTGACAAGAAGAACCACAGCAGAGAAAATATGCAGAAGAAGCTGAGCAGTTAATCTTCTACACGCAGGTTTGAAAACTGTTGTTCTGTTCCCAAGCACGTTGAATTTATTTTGTGCATACTGTATTTCATTTATTTCTGAATATTGCCAGTGCTTGTTACAGGCCACAGATGGTGAATTGAGATTGCAAGGCCTCATGATGAAGATTTGCCAAGCTTGCTGTGTTTGAATTTGTCTTGATTTGCCTGGTGATGCGCCTTGTTTTTCTTGACCCCAGAGGGGCTGGGGAAGGTTGACCATAACACCAGATAAAGGCATAGACATTTTACAGGATATATGCAACAATTTTAACTGTGGCATTAGTAATGGTATTTTATCTGTAAGAGTGGTGTTCTTTATTTTTCTTTCTTTTTTCTTTTTTTTTATTATTAGTCAATTACTTGACTAATAGTAATTCTACAATTCAATCATTAAGTTTCCAAGAATATTAATTTTAAATTCTTGTCTTTATATGTTTCTTTCTTCCTTCTTTATCCATAAGAAAATTTTGAACATAAAACTGAAGCCTAAACTTCTGCAACACCTTCTTTCTCTGGTGAAATAACATCAGTTCAATCTCCCACTATTAGAATCGTACCACTTTCATGGAATTCTTAAATGTTCAGACAGCCAATTACTTGCCTCTGTGCAATAACTTTGCCTCTATCATGCCTGTACATGTTTCTTGCTGGGTAATAACAGAAGCTCCATTGTCTCTTTCTCCATAATTTCTTTGCTTCTTTTTAATTTTTTTTTCTGCAAGTACATAAAAAAATAAAACTAAAAATGAAATTTCTTTCTTATTTGCATGAATAAAAGGTAAAATGTGGTAACTGATATCTTTACCTCATTTCACTGGCTATGCAATTAGCCAGTCAGTTGTATACATGTAATTTCAATCATACTAAAATGTATACAGTGCTTGCATATCATAAAAATTGGGATGTATATTAGCAGAATATTAAGTAATGATTTATTCTATAATAAATGGTCAACTGTGGTGTGACCAAGGATTTCAAAATACAAACTTACCTAGAATAAGTTGTGTTATTTCATCGATATTACCAATCATCTTTAAAAGAAAGTTTGTCCCTCTCTTGGTGCTAAACATGAGCTAATAGAGCTAATAGTGACTTCTGAAAGGGAAGGAGTACTATCATCAGAAAAAATCTGCCACTTTGGCATCACAGTCTCTCATAGTACTGATGACAATGCCATGCAGAGAACAGCCAAGGTGGACCTCAGACTGGGTGGGCAAAGCAGAATGTCCAGAATGAGGGAGGTACCTTACTCCAAGCACAAAAGTAAATCTTGTGCACCTGACTCCTTACCACTCCTCTCTCTGGGTGTCAGACTTACACAACTTCTAGTCTATCCACACCACTTAGCCAGTTCCATGCCATTAGCCTTTCTGTCTGCCTTAATGTAAGTTGACAAGATTTTGAGTATCACTGCCTTAGAGCAGTGGAACAATATTGCTGAAAATTAATACTGGTTTGGACTGTGGCTAAACCATTACCCAGACTGGCATTTTCTGAAACTGACTGAACAGCAGTGCTAGCTGAAATGTGAAAGTGTTAACAGTAGAAGGGAATACTGGAAATTTGGGTCTGGATGCTGTCTGGGGGCAGCCCAATCTGTGTGAGCATCCAGATGCAGGCTGTTTTGTGGCAAGGATCTCTCAAGGATGCTGAGGACAGACTAAGGAAATAGCTCCAACAGTCCAAGTACTGATGGAGCCACTGAAGCTCAAATCTCACATGCAACACCATATGGAGACTCCACTAACACAGCTTTAATTTAATTGCTGTAATCATCACCCAACTTTCAATAAGTAATGAACTTGATGTGTAGGCAAAAATTGTGAGATATTTCATTGCAGTCTGAAGACTTTTTAAGGCAAGGAAAGTTACTACAATTAATTTATTCTCTGTGTAGGTAATTTTAGCTGTATTTATCAATATTTAGCATTTTCACCAGTTGTCTTCCTCATGTTTTAATTTTGATAAGGAGTATATGTTATTCTCTTCAAAATGGCTTTCATAGAATGTGACAAGAAAATATCAGTTTTTCCATAACTAAATGTTATATAAAGTCTAAATTTAATGAGCCAAGTGTCAGTAACTTTTCCTGGTCCTAATTTTTTAAAGAGAAAGCATGTGTGAAAAAAAAACACCACCACCTGAACATCACAAATATTCATGACAAACAGATTTTTAAAGTAGTTGTAACTGTAGAAAAGTGCCTATTGAGGAATTTCTGTAGCTAAAATAGGCTAAGTATGAAGATTTTATCAAAGTTTCTTTTTGCTTCTCAGAGGCAAACTTGAAATAAGGCTTAATTTTCTGAGTCTGCTTTCCCCCCCTTTTATATTTAGTGATAGGCATTCTAAAAGGCACGAGGAATATGCAGGTACAATACACGTAACTGAATTACATAAGATTTGGGCTATATAGGAAAAACATTAAGAAAAGGGAAGTTGGAGTTAAAAAATTGAAAATTGATGAGAAGTTTTGGAGTGTTTTTTTCAACAATGCTTTTCTATTCATCCATCTATTAAAAAATTTTAGCTTGCCTATTTGATCTTGATATCTGTAGTATAACCATTCCTATATAATATATTGCTTCCCTTTTGTACTATAAATACACACAAACACTATGAACCAACATATAAGTAATTATGTTTATTTTACTTTATTTTATGTTAGCAAAGAACATTGCACAGATGGTTTATAAAGTTTAATTAATAAAATATGACAAAGTGCGAACTCTTATGTAACAACTCATGCTAGTGGGATTATTTGGGTTAGGACTGTTTTGTTTTTAAACTAAAATTTCCTGAAGTCTTTTCTGCAATGTCTGTTTTATAATAATTTATTTCTTTTGGCATGTAGTGTCTGATATAGCCAAAACAAATATTATTCTGACATTGATGAATTCTGTGCTATCAAATTCCTTCATATTTTCAACTTATATCTGAAGTGAATTAGAGTTACATGTAGGTAGTTGGGATTTGTCTGAAACTTATAACTTTGTCATTTTTTTTATATACTTAATAGCCTTTATCTATTTTAGAATAAAACATTCCACTTCGTATAAGAAAAGTTATTGGTTTAGTTCATAATAGTCACTTTGCTACAGTAATAAATAGGCCTTATTTTAGTAAGCAAACACCGAATTACTTTAGGTGTGCAAACTTCAAATGAACTAGTCTTTCTCCTTTTGCCATAATATTTTGAAACTTTTTATCTTGATCAATTTCCTTTTAATATTCTCTGCAAGAACATTTAACCAAATGCCATTTTTGCTGAAACATTAGTGCACGACCAGATTCTTTGATCTTCTGCAACACTACAAAATGTTATTCATAGGGTTATTGGAAAAAAAAAAAAATCAGAATGTATGTAACTTATGCCCCAAATTTGTTTTAGGATATTAAGGAAATCTTGGAATACTAAGAGAGGTCAGATCCAGATTAAACAACTGAATATCAGGATTTAAAAATGAAAATTATATTTCTGAAATGACTGGATTGCTGATATCACCCTAAGGAAGTAAAAGATACAGGAAGTAAAACCTACTCTTTCACTTCTATAAATATGCTAATATTAAGTCAATTTTTGTAGTACCTCCAAATGAAATAGGCAGCTGCCAAATATTTGAAGTTGGAAAAGAAATGTATATTCAAAAATATATTTCATCAGAAGCCAAACATAAAAGAGGTTATTGCACTAAATGACTAGACATCTTAACACTAAGCCAGATTTAGTGCCAGAGACTCAGAAGACATTACAAATCAAGACAAGGATCTAAGCCAGGTAACAGCAAGGATCTTCTTTCCTTGGTGGTAATATATTGTGAGTTTAAAGAAAGCTTGCACTGCATGTTAGAAAAGCAGTATACCTTGGTTTGTGGCTTGATTGACTTTCAAACTCAAATCCTGCTGCATGGAGAGTGTGTCTCAGGGAAATCTTTCAAAGTGTCTGAGAAACAAATGGTTCTTCCCTGACAGTACCTCATGTAGTCATTTATGGCAAGAGCCAGCAAATACACTTTAGCAGCTGTTTAATATCAAATATGTAGGCAAGTTATTTGACACAGTATGTTTAGGTTGTTTATTGGATTGTAGAAATTGCTGTAATATCAGACTACAGTGCTGATTTACAGATGAATGTTCCGTTATGATAATTGAACTGAGATGTTAAAGTGTTCTTTGCATAGAGAACTATTGTTTTGTATCTTTGTTTTACTATATTGTGAGTTTCAGGTTTTAATTTAGGCATTGTGGTGTCAAGTTTATAGACCTACCTGTGTGTTATATATTACAATTAATTCTTACCTTCTTGCCTATGTACAAGTATAAGCATTGTGGAATAAACTCATGGACTAGGTCTAGCAGGTGAAGCCAAGGAGTTACTGAGACCAGAATAATGATCACAACTGCATATCCACAGCAGAACAAGAATAGTGGAATTTTGAATGATACTGCTTCACTTAATGATGTCTTGTTGACCAGTTATTCAGTGCAGGATCTACCTGAGATAGAATTGTTGCTGCATTTTCAGTAACTCTCTTCCACTTTTTTTCCTATTCTTATCATAATCTTATGTAAGATTCTAACTCTACTTTAAGCAAACATCAGGCATGTTTGATGAATATTAACCTCTCATTCATATCTTTTAACTGACTCTTTTTTATTAACTTGTTAAAAAAGATTTATTTATCCGCTTTATCTCCAGCATTAAATAATAAATAAATACATTCTTAAACAAATTCTAGAATGGGATGTGTTCTCACTGTAGACCAGAGTGATAGAAATATAACTCTGTTTAATCTCTACATAGTTCCTATCCCAAAGCCAATTTGTAGAAATAGGCTTTTAATCCAGAGTAGGACACCATATTACAGATCTTTCAGACCAGAATTATTTCTCTTTTGGTCTGCTTAGAGTAGTTAAAAGTGGTTTCTCCTCTCTTAAGCTTATTACAAATGCCAACAGACTGAGAANGAAATTAAGTTCTCTAGCACCTGTTTTACTTTACAGCAGAGATTTTTCATTTTTTCTTGAGGTCCAGCCACTGCTATAACATGGCCATTTATTCAGAGCATTCACACATACACCTTACATTTCACTAACCATTCTACAGACCCTGTCTGGCCATTTACCACCACACATTCTAGTGAAAAAAATCACCAGAAATGATAACTGTGTCAACACATGGCCTAACACATGGCCTTGGGCTCTTTGTAATGATGTCAGGTATTTTGAATCCTGTTTCATGTAAAATATAACTCTCATGAATTATTTTGTTCCCATGCCTTTCATTAAAGCTGTCAATCTAAGATTGTTTAGTAATATTAAGAATGGCCATTACCATTTTTTAAAATGTTCTTAGTATATGTAATTTATGTGTGATATCAATGTAGAAAATACTAACATTTGTAAAAGATTACTCAGTCTTTTCTGAATAAGTTCAACTGTTTCCATAAATTACAGCACATTATTTATTTTGTACAAGTTTGTCAAATTTACTCTGAATAATTTACTCTTCTCATAATATTTTCTATATTTAGTATTTCATTAAGTATAAATCAATATGTACATTTATATCTAAAATTGGAGCAGAGCTTTTGCACACAGAACTATTTTGAATACTGACTGCATGCATAATAGCAAGGAATAACAGCTCATTAAAATGTTGAACCAGTGGTTAAGCAAGGAATGTTCTCCATTCCTATAAAGTATTCTGAGAAAAATATTTTCATGGAATCATAGAATGGTTTGAGTTGGAAAGTAGATTAAAAAATCATCTAGTTCCATAACCCTGCCATGGACAGGGGCACTTTCTACTAGACCATTTTGTTCAAAGCCCCATCCAACCTCATCTTAAACACTTCCATGAAAGGGGCAGACACAGCTTCTCTAGTCAGCCTGTTCCAGTGCCTCAACCATTCTATGACTCTGCAAGGGGTGAAAATAAATAACATTTTTCATAGCAGCTGATATGCAGAGTGGTTCATTATTACAAATATTAATTTTTCCTTTATTTCCTCTAAATGAGGACCTGATGAGACTAGTTCATGGTTTTGGGGGACTTCATCATCTCTACATAATTTAATTTCTTGTCTTGAGCAAATGACCGTCCCAATGCCTTTCTTTCACAGATAACATTCTGGTTAACTTCTCAATCAGCAATACATTTAATCAGCTGTTGCTTGTTGTTGCTAAGTTTTCTTCTGATGGTATCTACACTGTATGTAGACATCTTTTGGCTAGCTTGAGACATTTTTCATTTTGAGACATTTCTATCTCCTGCTTTTGTCAATGTAAGTATGTAGGGTCTATCTCCAGTACACATATTATGTAAGACCCCTTTTGTCAAATCACTTCTATCTTTCAATGCAAAACAGTCCTTATAAAGAGCTGTTTCCTTCTATTGGGTTACACTGTTTTTACTTTCACACTTTGTTTTCCTCTTAAAGTTCTAAGTTATTTTCTTAAGTCCTCAGTGCCTATATCCTTTCAGCTTACAGAATACAGAATAAGATCATAATTTTGTCGTGTGGCTAAGGTTAGTCTCTGTGTATCTAGATCACCTGGTGAAATCACTATGACAATATTTATTCTTGGAGATCATGTCTGTACATGCTGATCCATGAAAGTCATTCAAAGTACAGTTACATGCCCAGTTTACCAGAACTACTGCTGGCTTAGCATGATCATATATCAAACACTTGATGTAGGCATGGACCTTGCAGATGACAATCTGTATTCCAGTAGGCTTTTAGCTAGCTGCTTGCTTTTCCTGTTGCTAGTGATAGTAATTCATGGAAAAGTAGAATTTGGGTCAAAGAATCCTGCTGCTCCTGCCTTCTGCTTTCAAGGTAAAAAGTTTTCACAGTAAGCAGCTCTATCTGGTTTGTTTGCCAGTAGCCTTCTATTTACACAGACATAGCACTGATATTAGAATTTTATCAATTATATTTTGTGTTTAGCATAAGAAGTCTAGGAATAAACTATATTTTTGCTTTAACATTCATTAAGTTCATATTTCAGCAGTCTGCCCTTAACTTGGATATAATATTTTTGTTGTCAGTCACTTTAATGGAATTTCCTAACACTACCTGCTGCACTGCCAGATACATTGACTGACTGCAAGTTCCACAGGGTGACTTGGTTCATGAGAAGAACTGAAATGAGCAGCATATTGAAAATGTTGCAGAACTGTACTATTTCAGCCTAGAAAAAGTCTATTTCTGTATATCTCTGATGAGATAATTCATTGTGTCATATGCCACAAAATGAACATTCCTACTCTATCACTCAGATTCTTATTATGGTCAAAAGGAATATAACAATGTATGGAGGAAAAGATTTACAATTAGCCTACTCTTAATAACCTAATCAAAACACACCAGATGTATTTTCTAGTTACAACAATACTAATACTAAATGGCCAAATAAATGACAAGAAACTCCATCCTATAATACCTGTAAAAGAAGTTATTCTATCTACCTTCTATGGTATCATGTTATGGTTTTCAATGTTCCTCTGGATGACAAAATTAATGATTTTTTCTCAAGAAAAGAGTAGAGGGATTATAAGAAGTATGCAATGACCTGAGCTGTTTTTTGGGAAAACAATGATTATGTTTCCCTTCTTAACAATAGATTCCACCTGGGTATATTTTTCTATGTCGCAAGTGCACTGCAAGTCTGTTACTTTCCAACTGGTTCCCATATTTTTGGTAGCTTCATAACAGATCACCCTAAATGAATTGACAAAAGGGCAATTCTTTGTTGTGTAATGACTTCCTTATTTGTTCAGGTTTGACCACAGCAGGCATTCACAGACCTTATAGCCGAAAAGTGGCAGTGATCAACTGGACACCCACCAGTTCTGAAAACAGGTGAAAATCAGCTCAGACCAAGGCAGGCCTGAGTGAGAGACCCTGTTCTGTCATGTCATAATAAATTTTAACTCCTGTTTTAGTACTGGCAAAACCTTATTTGCTGAAACCTACTGCATCTTCTAAGTGTTGACTGTAATTTTATTGGTAAGTGATCAGGTTTTGTGCAACTATTTCCAGGAAATTGGAAACTATAAGAAGGTAATAATAATGGCTTCAGAATTTCCCAGTACTGTTATCTTTTTCCTGATGTCCAATAAAGCATATCCAGCTCAGCATATCTGGGAACTGTATCCAGGCAGAGTATATATCCAGGGTATTCCAGCACATTTCCCATACAGTATTATTACATAGATGGAGTTATTACTGCATTGATGCTAACATACAGACTTTTCAAGATGTAAGTACAAGGTCCAAAGGAGCAAGTCTTTCCCGAGATCAGTAACTCCTTGAATGAATGGAATTCACAGAATCACAAAATATCCTCAGTTGAAAGAGACCCACAAGGGTCATACAGTCCAATTCCTGGCCTGCACAGGACAGCCCCAAGAATCACACCATGTATCAGACATTGTCCAAACATTTTTTGAACTCTGTTAGGTTTGGTGCTGTGACCACTTCCCTGGGGAGCCTGTTCCAGTGCCCAAATGCCCTCTGGGTGAAGAATCTTTTTCTTATATCTAACCCAAAACTCCCCTGACACAACCTCAGACCCATTCCCTTGGGTTCTGTCACTGGTCACCACAGAGATCAGTGCCTGCCCCTCCTCTTCTCCTCTCAAGGGAGTTGTGACTGCAATGAGGTCTCCCCTCAGTCTCTTCTTCTCCAGGTTGAACAGACCAAGAGACTTCAGCTGCTCCTCACACAAGACTTTGCAAGACTCTGATATGGTACAGCAGTTTGAGAGAGGCAAGGAGGAGGGACCATCAAAAACCCATGAGTGAAATTCCATGGGATGGAATTAATAAAAACATTAATATAGCCGGTCAGTCCTTTGACAAACTACAAAATCACACGGAAGTTTTAATGGAGATCATTGATTTTAGTTATCTGATTGATTATGGATTTTGTCTGGTACCCTTGGCATTCTCGAGCCATTAATGTTGTTACTGTGTCTAATCAAACTAAAGGCAGAGTACACTTGTTCTAGCAGTTATCTCATCTAATACATTCCCAATTTCTAGCTGTTAGCCTTTTCCATTGATAGTATAATCTCCCATATCCTTTGCTCAAAATCATTTGAAAGTCCTTCCCATTAAAACTCTCTGACATGTTACATCTGGAACTTTGCTTTCTCTGTTACTATGGCCTTTTCTTCTGCTTTATTTTTGCTCTTAAAAGCTGTGATAGATCTTATCTTACTATATTATAGTATTAGATATACTAGATAGCTTAGATCGATGTTACATAGTATTGAAAACTCTCAAAATTTGATTAATCTTAAAAACAAACAAACAAACAAACAAACAGAAGCAAAACAAAAAAACCAACTTGCAAAATGTCCAGAAATAGCTGCCAATAAATATTCAAATTCTGAAAAGACCACACTGCTTGTAAGGACTTTAACAGTTTGGTCTCTCTTTATCGAGAAGATAAAAGGGAGACATGATGTCAGTCAATTTTCTGTAGTTCAATTTGTGACCTCTTTTAATTGATTGAGGATTTTTTTTTTTTTAGGATATGAAAATGAGACAAATTCATATTCAAAACAATCATGCTATTAAAAATTAGCATAATTAAGTATTCAAACAATCTGAGTAATTATGTGATGTTTTCCACAAATTTTAGTCTTCAATTTCAGATTAAGTGTACCTTGAGAGAATCACTTTAATTCAATCAAAATTTCTAATCTTGAAGAAAATATATTTTTAAAAAAATTTTATACCAGAGATCTGACCAGATTATTCTTTCTCATGATGATATCTAAAAGTGGCTAAACCATGAAAGAAGAAATCATGAATGCTAATTCTTGTATTTGAAGTTGGTCTCAGTTTAGACCTTCTGTCTAATTAAATCTGATACTTTAAGCTCTCTAACTTTATGGTAGGTTTCCCATCACCCTAAAATGTTAATATTTCCTTTGTTGTTTAGCATTAATATATAATATTTCAGTATTAGAACATGAGGAGTTTTATTTTACCTCATTTGCTATTTCAGCTTTTAGTAAACTTGAGGTTTTCATTAAGGAACAGCTTTTATATGTTTATAAAAGATGGAAATTCATTTATCAGAATTTCTTATTAAACTCTGTCTAGAAGAAGTAAAAAGCTGGATGAAAGCAGGTAATGCGCGCGACCAATGAAGAAGAACTTTTTGGAGTAAAGGATAATTAGACACATAAAATAAGTTGAAAATATGCATATTTCTCCTGTATCAGCTGTAATCAGCTGTAACACAATGAGATCTTAAATAATAACAGGTAAAATTATGGCACATATTTTACCTTGCATAAGTCCCATTAAACCACTTTCAAAACTTCATTAATTCAAGAAACTTGGGATTTCATCCCATTTTTGACTTCCTTGGTGCTTCCTTGGTAAAGAGAGTTAATGGAAGGAAGAGGAAATTCAGAATAAAATATAAAAGAAAATAAAGTAAGAAAAGTCTTAGTTATGCTAATGTTATAATATTTTTCCCAGTCAATATTGTTGCAACATTCAGGAGAAAAAGCAAAACAAACAAACAAAAAACCAAACACAGACTCAACAAACTATAAATTATAAACTATATGCCATGATTACAATACTTTGCAACAATTCAATAACATGCTTGTTTGGTTCATTTCCTGTGGTGGTCATATTTTAACTGTTTTTGTATAAAATGAAAATTTTTAAGGTTGTTATAAAACATTCTTGTAGTTCCTGGAAGGGCTAAATTCTTTAATATATAAAGGAAGTAATAGTTTATTTAATTTAGTTAAAAGGAACAACAAAAACAAAGACCAAACAACATATATTGGATATATTAGCCACATTCTGCCTAACAAGGCAATCTGTCCATGTTGCTACAGCATTATTTCTATGTAGATTCATAAACCCATTACCAGCCATTAATTATGTATTTATTTAAGCAATTAAGCATGGAAGTGGCTTTACTGTCAGAGATATGATGTATAACCTAACAGTCATTTGGTTAATGAGGAACAGGAAGTGCTTTCTAACCAGGACAGGTATTTTGTTGGCAGTGTCACTAATTACCCTGATAAGTTGCTACATGAGGATTCTGCATCCAGAAATTTTGCTGGCTTTCCTCTCTCTGTAGCCACAAGAGAAATAAATTCTTTTCTTTTTCTAACTGTCTGTACTATTTATGATAAAATCATAGAAAGATCTAGGTTGGAAGAGGCCTCTAAAGATCATTTAGTCCAATATCCCTGACATGGGAGGGGACATAACTGGATTACTGGATTATAACTTTGTTCAAAGGCAGTGTATCTCAATTCAATGCCTCTCATAAAAAAAAAAAAAAAAAAACACCAAAACAAACAAAAACAAAAACACCACAAAAATAATAACAACAAAAAAAACCCCACCAAACAAACAAACAAAAAACCCCACCACCACCAAAACATTCCTACTATTTACATTTTGGGTTGTATTCTTTGATGTAGCATTATCTGTCAGCTACATTGAAAAAATGCTGCAAGAATCTCTTTCCATAAGGATAGACCTAATAGACTTAAAGAATGCAGAAGACAGAAGAAAATTTAGTATTCTTAAAACTGGATGAAGAGTAATTAAATTTTATGGTGTTTTCTTGCAGACATAGCACAAATGAAATTAATGGACTAAGTATGTGTTTAAATACATAAAAAGATCAAGGTCTAAATCTGTTTTATAGTCTGCCAGCAGTTATACAAGTCAAGTACCTCTTATTCAAGTGTCAAGAGCCTATTATTCAAATGTTGCTATTCTCTTTCTGTGAAAGTAGCAATAAGTAAATACATAAAAAAGGTAAATGAGTGTTTAAATGTTATTGGCTTCTAAGGGAATAAAGAGATGTGTGGTTTAGTTAGGGTTGGTTTTTTTTTTTTTTTTTTTTTTTTTTTTTTTTTTTTTTTTTTTTTTTTTTTTTTTTTTTTTTTTTTTTTTTTTTTTTTTTGTTTTTTTTTTTTTTTTTTTGTTTTTTTTTTTGTTTTTTTTTTTTTGGTTTTTTTTGAGGGTTTTTTGTTTGGTTGATTGGTGTTGGGTTTTTTTGTTGTTAGTTTTCCTTTTGCAAGGGGGGAGGTTTATTTTTCAAATAATGAAAAAAGATATCACAGACATGGAAAATTGAAAGTCTGATGCCCCAAGAGTACTAATATTAATGTATATACGTCCTATCATTGTACCATACAGTACCATATTGCTTGAGCATTATTTGATTCTCCATGACAGACTTAATTTCAGTTGAAGGATTCTAGTAGACTGCAGAAGATAGGTATGTTACAATTCTATGTTTTGAATTTTAGGTTAGATCAACTATACTTCATGGTAGTGTTATAAAATAGGTCACATATAAGAAATTAGTGCATAACAGTTCCATCAGCAAGCTTAACACAGCTGCCAGTGCTCAACCCACTACAGTAGTATTCCAAGCTAGTTATAAAGAAAACATCAAGAACCACAAGCAAATATTTTATTTTTATATATATATTCCTACTAAATAACAAAAAAATCCATATTAATCTAGGTAAATTTGTATTATCCAATAACAGATACATTCAATTATAGATAAAGCACAATGACACATACCCTTTTCATACTACTTCAAGATGATTAGGAAAGATATATAACTGAACAGTACTGAAAAATATTTCTTCATGAAAACTCAGCTAACAAAATCAGAAATGCAGGCTCATACAAAATGTATTAAAATGTTTTGAAATAATATTTGAAAGGTTTGTTTTTTTTTTTCAAATCACCTGTGTATTATCACTGAAAAACTTACTGTTTTAGCAGAAATACTGAATTTAAAAAATCTGCTCATTTAAAGTCAAAATACAAATTCTGGAAATGTGTGTATGTGTGCTCGCATGCACATACAAAACTTTCTACAATTATTTGAACATTCAGGCAAAGTGTAATCAGGGTACTTACACATTTTACAACTTAATAAGGCAGCAAATTAAATTTTTTTTACCCCAGAGTGAGATAAAATTGGTTACTTTGTAAATGGTTATCCCACACTATTGTCAGGAGTTGTTGAAAGTTGAGGTTTAAAATAAAGACACAATTCCCTTGTTTTTAATTACACA
Source organism: Rhadina sibilatrix (assembly GCA_013400275.1). Lineage (NCBI taxonomy): Eukaryota > Metazoa > Chordata > Aves > Passeriformes > Phylloscopidae > Rhadina > Rhadina sibilatrix. Next base: position 52,909 of record VWYO01010359.1, read on the forward strand.
GGATATTGGTTTGAGACAGTTCATAACGTATTCACAAAGTTCCTATACATGTAATATTAAACTTCCATATCTTTACTCATACATATTGTAACATGATTTTTTTTTTTTTCTGAACTTGGGTATATTTGCTGGCCTCGTAAAACTGAGAACTTTTCTTTTAACAAGGCTAAAGATTACAGAAGAAATGTGGTCCAGGAACTCAGCCACTGTGCTATCATCTTTCCACACTCTTTCCTCACAGCTCACATAAAGTGGAATAACATATGTGCTTCCTGACGAGTATGCAGCACACCTTTCCCACAAAAGGTCATACTATGATATTCAATGCTGATTTCCTCATTAACCTAGTTTTTAACCAAACTGTGGTTCTTGCTTTAGGCATGTCCATAGTTCTTCTCTATGAGTACTGTTAGCATCATTAATTAATTCTGCATTTTTCAATTAATTACTTACAATTTAAACAGATTAATATTCTGAGGATATTGGAAAGCACTATACTTTTATACTGACAATTTTATTTGTGTTTTCTAAATTTTATTTATTTATATTTTAAAGGAAGTTATTGAAGTACACATTGAAGTTATTGGAAAAGACTATAGTTGCAGTCAATGTTTTTATATAGCTGTAACAATTTAATATGGTGTCTTATCCATCTGAACTGTGAACAGCATTTCTGGGAAAATAATGGTGGTAGACCTCAGGTCTCCAGTACTCAGCAAAGGTGAGTCCAAGATCATCTGTGCTGTCAGCTCAGTTTGCTATTTCACTCTTTCTCCTCCACCTATCTGTGAAATGACAGATAGTTTTCAGAAACAAGAAAGCTTTGACAAGTAAACTGCTGTTAGTAAGGAAAACAAAATAATTTTGTGGTGTTATGGTAAAACAACACCCCAAATTTAAATATAACCATTCTGTATATTGGTTCCCCATTATGCAAACTGGCATTTATAATAGTTTTATACATTATTGACCTTTTTGACACTTCAATTCTGTTTCAAACTGTAGTTATATTCCAAATTCTTTAGCTCTTCCCTAATAATTGTTAAAAATAATTATCCACTTTAAAATGTGGTATCCAACCTTTTTGAGTATATGAGTTGCATGACAAATATCATTAAGTGTCCCCTGAAACATACTGCGTGCATGTCAAAATCAAGCACAGGGGGAGTACTGCAGCTGCAGTTCTATTAATGACATGGTACCAAAGAAAAATAAATTAAGCTTCATTGGGCAAACAAGTATATGTAAATGATTGTAGATATTTAGCTTTGCAGTCCTCTTTCTGAAGATGGAAATGCAGGTTATCATTTCCAGTCTATCATGTATTCTACAATGTAAATGGAAAAAAGGTTATTAACAACTCAGAATTTAGTACATGTATACATCTGTATGCAAATACATTGATACAGTGATATAGGACAACCTGTGGTAATTTCTTGATTCTACTATTTTTCAAAAGCACCTAGTAACATTCATACCTTGTAGTTTTAATGCCTTAATCTCCAGAAGAGAATAAATTCAGTAGAATCAATAAAGATTTTTGTGTAAGAGTTGGATTGTTTACTCTTTCTTATTGACAAAGCACTCAAAAACCAACTGCTTAAGCAGGAACTCTTCACAATGCACACATAAATAATTTTGACATTGTACAAGAACAGAAGTATAAGAACTAATATTATTGCCAAACTCAGAGAAAGAAACCTCACATGAATTTTATAATCTCTAAATTATGAGGGCTATGTTGACCCAGCAGAACCACCAGCAGGTACTTTTTTGGTTTTTTTTTTCATTAAAGATGATTTAGTCCATTATTTGGACATAGTATTAAAGAAAATTAGTCCCTCTGAAAGCCTTCTTTTTTTAGTTTTGGCTTAATGAATAGATTCTCAGTTTTATATTTTCATGAGCTAAAGCTATGCAAAGTTTATGCAATGCCTTCAGCAAATTAGTGTTGTGGCAATGTTAAAATCACCCATTGTAATTATAAAGAATGATATGTGAAGGAATAAGCATATTAGGTATTATTCATGTTCAGTTTAGGTCTTAGCATATTCTGCACTTTCTAAACCTCCTAATATATTGCATACAATATTTAGTACTATTGTTTCACTATAATCTATATAAAACATTTAGTTTTACTTAGTAGCACTTTAGTAATTAGTGGCATCAGAACAATGAGAAATTTTAGTAGTTATCAGACTAAGATGAAGTATCTTTAGATATGCATAATTTTTTGTCAAATCTGTGAAAAGAGTGAGCTAATAGAAAAGGTAAGCAAGGTAATAGGTACTATACCATTAACCAAAGCATACCTTAACATAACAATATACCTTCTAAAATCAGGAGATAAAAAGGAGCAGTGTGGGTAAGCCAAATGTCCTGCTGAAAATCTCAGTTTTAAGCTTTTCTGGCCTTAGTGGTATTAAATGTCAAGTAAGGTAATTATGCACATATGGCTTCATTAACAAAATGAGCACCAAAAAAAATCTCCAAACCTAGTAAACATGCAAAAAAACCCAAACCAAACAAAACCAAACCACAAAACAAAAACTCAAAACAAACAAACAAACAAACTGCCACTCATTAGGAAAGAACAATTTACTAGAATTGCACATAGACAGATATGTCTGAGTTCCACATGAGAAACGATAGCTAAACAGCTTACACTTTATTCTTATTTTTGTTGATGTTTTATGCTAGCAATATGTTATGCAGGCACACTTGACAATATATAAGGAAAGACTTTTGATCTAGGCCAAATGATTTATTGATAGTGTTTTAGAAGTGAAAATATTGGTAGGCATAATTTTTGCAGTATTAAGCAAGACATAATTGCTACTCCTACAAATAATATTACAGTTGTGGTAACCCCTAAGATTACCACAAGGGAGCTTGCCCTCCCATGGAGGGAGTTGTTTATTCACAAAGGCAAAGCTCACAACAGGGAAGTCTCCCTGGGAGACTTTTTTTCAGGTCATGGAAAGTAATGTGTTTCGCCTCCATGAGCCCTTGAGGCTCTATGTTAATTTGTTACCCTGTTTCCCCACTTCCTAGTTTTTAGGATTAGTCCTGATCCTGATTAGTCCATTTTCGACCCTCTCCCTCACTGGTTGTT
>VWYO01010360.1:0-20974 GCA_013400275.1 Rhadina sibilatrix
AAGGAAGAATCCCCAAAAACCTGACACAGAAGGGGAAGGGAAGGGCAGGAAGTGTTGGTTTTGTTGTCTTCTCTTCTTCTGGTGGTGCCTGCTCGAGAGGCTCAGTTTTTGTGTTGGGACTCAGATGTTTGTCAATTCTGATCCATGTTACAGCCTCACAAGCTGGGAGCTCTGGCTAACAAGGTAGAAAATGGCTCTAACTCTTTCCAAGGTCTTTTAAGCACAAACTGTCCAATTGTGAAATGCCACCTGAATTATTTTTACTTTTAACCCAATAACCAAACACCCGTGGCCTGCAATGCAGGTTTTTTCACCCAGTTACAAAACACCACCCAGAGCCTTGGAGAAGAAGGAGAAAGAAGGACTCAGCCTCTGCCCTAAACCCCCCATTTTGCTTTATACATATACTCCTATAGTCTAAAGCCTTAAATTCTAAGTTTCCATGGTTCCAACAGCAGGAAGAGCTGTGATTTCCTGTTCCTTTGAACAGGTGCTTCCTGCATTCTGACAGACACCAGGAAAGGTGGAATCTTCTCCCATGGGAGCACAGGGCTGGTGGGTTCATCCTGGCATTCCCAGGTTTGGGTTCAAATGGACACCCTCACCTGCTGCCCAGGAATTCCCACTGCATTGGAAAAGGACACACTGAACCTCTCTCCTGAGGACATTTAAACTTTCGCTGGCTGTGTTTTGCTTTCTCTGCCTGCCCTAAAGACCTCAGGGGTTGAAAAGTTCACCAGAGCTGTGTGTGCTGGCCGGGTGCAGACTCTGGAGGTCAGTAATTAACAGAGGGAGCTCAGCAGAGAGGCCTGGCCCTGATCCAGCTCATGGATCATCCCAAATTAGGGTTTGCAACCATTTGTGAGTGGTTCTAAGATTCCTTTACTCGCTTTGCTTTGTTATTTTATCCCGGGTTCCTTTCTCTTGCAAATTTTGTGCTGAGCCCTTGGAAAAACAAAGAATCCCAGAGTTCTGTCTGAGAACAGCACTTGGAATTGAGGCTCGAAGCCTGCTCAGGTTTTTCTGGCTTTCCCAGCCTCACTTTCTAACAGTTTAAAATCACCACTCTTTCAATTTATTTTCAAATTTTATTTTCACGTTGAGAAGTGAGTCTGGCCAGGGAGAAATCCAGCCTGGCTCATGTCTCACTCCTCCCAATCACTCTAAAGCTTCCTGCCCCTAAATCATCTTGTGGGTTTTTGCCTGCCTCGGGCTCCTTTCTGCCGCGGAATTGATGGAAAATTAGAGAGAGATGCTTCACTTCCCTGCAGTTGGCTTGCAGAGCAGCTTTATCATCACCAGGATGCTCGGAGGGGGGGCTGGAATCTGGGAATTGGCTGCAGAGCTCCAAGGGTGGCCAGGACAGTGCTGGCCCCAGTGGCCTCACAGGTGTTTCCCCATCACTTCGGGGCGTGTGGGTCACACCTGCGTTTGTGTTTGGCTGACTCACCCTTGGCTTTGGCGACCTGGGAGGTCTTTTCCAGCATCAATGGCTTTATGGGCAGCTTTGCCTGGACGTTGGAGGCAGAGACTTTCCGTGGATTGATGTCTCCAATAATCCCAACATCAGGAGCAGGCTAAGCTGACGCCGAGGCTGCACCCCGGATCCCTGCTGTCTCTCCTCAGGCTGCGGCTCGGATTTCGCTTTTCGGTGCTCCTGTTGCTCCTGGAGGAGGTTGTTTACCTCCCTCACCGACCTCTCTCCCTCCTTTCACGGCAGGATTCTGCAGAGGAGCTCCTTTCCCTTTGAAGGCTTTGCCTGGGTGCGTTTCCCGGGGATGGAGGAGCCCGGGGTGGGGGGGGGTGAATCGAAATCAGGCACCCGAGAAGAGCTGCTGTGGGTTTGAAGGGAACCAGGATTCCATTTGAAGTGAGCAGAGGAACAGTAATAGTCCAGCAGGGAATTCTGTGAAGGGAATTTATGTGGAAGGGAATCGATTTCCTGCCTGTCCTCGACTCGGAGAGAATTCTTGCTGGTTTTGAAGCAGCAGCCAATACCTGTGGAGTGAGTTCAGCTGCATTTACCTCCTTTAGATGAAGAGACACGGAAGTTTCTTTTATTTCCCTGAAATCTGCTCTGAAGGTGGCACTGGAGCAGCCCGTGGCTGGGGATATAAATCATCATTTGCATGGAGAGTCCCGGAGTGCCAACGCCAAAACTCTGGAGCTGCTGGGATGATAAACGAGGTACATTTGGGGAGCTGGAGGAGCAAGTGAACATGTTTACCTCCCAGAATGTGCCCTGGATACAATTCCTCATTGCTGACTGGAGCTATTGGCCAGAGCATCACTTCTGACTGTTCCTGTGTCTGTCGGAGCTCGCGTCCCATCGATTTCATTGCAGATCCTGTTTTATTCCCTCGTTCTGCTATCAGGCAAACATCATCAGAGAGATGAACATTTACAAACTCGGAGCACAAACCAGCACAAAAAGCATCTGTCTCAAGTGGGAGAGAGTCTGAATAACTCAGACTTTTTGTTGTTGTGCGTGACAACAACAAAAGGGATTTGTCTCGCTGGGAGCTGGGCCGGCTCTGGTTTGCTGTGTGGGGAATGATGGCAGATAATTTTATTAACACTGCAGGGCTCTGCCTGGGGTCGAGTCACAGAGTGCCAAAAACAACCCTGGGGTTTGTTACCAGCAGCAGAACTCGGGAGGCCTGAGCACACCGAGTTGTTCAGCCTGGAGAAAAGGAGACTTAGAGGTGACCTTATCACTCTCTACAACTCCCTGAAGGGTGGTTGCAGTCAGCTGGGGGTTGGTCTCTTTCTCCAGGNGTGGAATATTGGGGAGGAATTCTCCCCTGGAGGGGTGGGGTGAAATTCCCAGAGAAGCTGTGGCTGCCTCATTCCCAGAATTGTCCAAGGCCAGGTTGGATGGGGCTTGGAGCACCCTGGGATAGTGGAAGGTGTCCAGGGCTGGGAAATGGTCCTCTCACAGCTCTGTTCAAGTTCAAGACTTGACTCCAGGGTCCTCTCATTGCTCTGTCCCTAAAGGCCACCCCGAAGCCACTCAGACTCATCTGGTGGAGGACACATTCCTTGTTTTCCTGGGCTCCCTGTGTGCAGTCCTCCACACAGCACAAAAAAGAGGCGTGAAATCCGTGTTCTGTCAGGAAGATAATGATGAACATCCTGTTTTCCCAGCTCTGAACCAGAGCTCCAAGGCTGAGGGCAATGAATAACATGAATAGAATAAATAAATAAATAAGATATTATCTGAGCTGCTGCTCCTCTGTGGCAGCAAGGACTGCAGCCAAAGCTTCACCTTTGCCCAGTGCAGAGGCCAAAACCCTCCAGGATCTGGGGAGAGAGGATCTGCAGGATTTAGGGCCTCAGATATTTTAATTCTCTCAGCTGCTAATTAAACAGAACTCTGGAGCACAGATTTGGTGGGTGTGGGTGTCTGTGAGGGATTAAATCCCTTTATGTCCTTTGTGGTCCCATTCCTTTTCCATCTCGGGGCTCTGTGCTGGTTTTTGATACAAGTTTGGTTCTGAGCTTGAACCAGATTATCTTACATCAATTACATCAGCCACCTTGAAAAAAACAAACAAGCCAAGGGGAAAAAAAGAACCCAAAGCAGCCCAAATTTACTGGAGAATTTGGAGATCTCCCAGAGACACAAACAGAGCCACTTGTGGCCAACTTTCCCTCTCCCAATCCTTGGTGACCCTCAGAACCTGCACAGGCACCCTGTCCCTCAGAGCTCTGGGGTTAAAACAGACAAATCACCCCAGAATGGCCCATGCAAAAGTACAGTTTGTTATAAATGTATCTTTTATTGCAGACACAATTCATAAAGCTGTTATTTTATGTTATGGTTTATCAGCATCGCAGCTGGTGGACGCCACAGAAGTCCAGGGTCTTTGCAAGTGGGAAGGTGGAGAGGAATTCCACCAGGGAAGAGGCAGAAGGTGTTGGGAAGATGGTTTTGTGCCAGTGCAGGCTCTGGATTTAGTTCCTTCTCCCAGCCTGGGGGAGGAGGAGAGCTGTTAAAAGAACATGAATTGTAAATTCCTGCCGAGAACGCTTAGAATTCCTTTTCTCCTTAAGAAACAGGAGCAGGGAAAACCCAAAAAAGGCCCCCTCTGTAAATCTGAGCTAATGGGGAAGCTGCATTCCAGGAGCTGCAGATGTGCAGTTCCAGCCTGGGGATGGCATTGGGAACACCATCATCATCATTCCTGCCAGAGCTTTCCCTGCTCACAGTTCTGTTCTGAGTGGTGATGGGGAAAAGAAACCCTCAGCCAGGCTTGGGAGAAATCTGTTTAGTACCATTCCTCCAGCTCCATGGGCTGAGCTCTCCATATGTTCTGACTCAGGCAGGCTCTGGAAATGGGAAGGGGCTGTGAGAGAGGATTCATCACAGTTAATTGGGAATATCCAAGATCGCAAAACACTGGAAATGTTGGGGGGGCTTTGCTCCTGGATCTTCTTCAGGTGGAATTCAGTTTGGTTCTTTTTACACCAAACCGCCTCTTCTGTGTCACTGAGCATTCAGGAGGAGGCACCCCTGCCCTAAAAGTGATTTATTTAACGCCGTTTAACGGATTGCAAAGGAATTATTATTATTATTTCTTTTTCCATGGGATCTTGAGGTCCTTTTGAAGCCTGAAGTGAATTAATACCTTTCCTTCCTCACCCCCCATGAGAAACCCATCTGAGAGGCAGGTTTCTATTCTGGCTCCTGCCTCCCAGGAAGGAAAAAGATCTGATGCTCAGCCCGGGCAGATCTGCAGAACGGGCGTCCCCGCGGTGCTGCGGGATCAAAGGAATTCTCCACGTGGATCAAAGCACCAGGAAGTCCTGACCGCGCGCAGCAGTTTAGGCTTTCAGCCCTCCTTAATTAATGATGGAGATAAAAGATGAGCGATCCAGTCGAGCAGGAGGAAGCAATTAGTCAGAGGAATCAGGGAGTGTCCTGAGTGGGAAGGGACCCAGGGGGATCGCTGAGGCCAAGGCCTGTGCTATAAATGCAGATTACATCGTTGGCTTTTGGCAAGTATTGGGATGAATACTCCGTGTATAATGTGGGGAGATTGCACTGTGTTTTCTTTTATTAACAGAGTTTAGAAATGTGATGAATGTGTATATATATATATATATATTTAATGATTGTAGCATAGTGGTAAAAGTAAAAGACTGGATTTTTGTTGTTGTAACATCCAAACTGGCCCAGCCAGAGGGCAGGGGGACTCACCCTGCGTTCCTGCATGAAGGCTGCTGACCAAAAAGGGGTTGAACCTCTGTGATCAAGCTACTCACCCAAATGGAGAGAACCAAAACCTCGGGAGCAAATGGCTGGGCTGGGAGGGAGTCAGGCAGGCTGCTGCAGTGCAAGCACGGAACAGTGCATCCCCCCAGCATTCCCAAAGGGAAGCATTTCCCCCTCATCCATCTTGCCCTGTCACCACTTTCAATGCATTGCCTTGTTCTGTTTAGGTAAAAAGTACTCTATTTAGGACTTTTAGGTGTGCATTAAGCAATAGGGACTTGAAAAAGGAAAGGGTGAAATGACAGCTTCAGAATTGCTGGAGTGTGCTTTTCCAGAGCAGCAGGATTCCTGGAGAGAAATCATTAATTTCTGATAGAAGCCCTTAGCCACCTGTTGCACTGGAATTACAAAATCCTTCACCAGGGATTCAGGTTCCTGGCTCTTTGCCCCATGTTTGTGTGGCACTAATCCCATCCTCCAGGGCTTTTGCTGGATGACTGCAGAGACCAGGAGGAAAGAAAAACTCCTTTCCTTTCCTTTCCTTTCCTTTCCTTTCCTTTCCTTTCCTTTCCTTTCCTTTCCTTTCCTTTCCTTTCCTTTCCTTTCCTTTCCTTTCCTTTCCTCCCCAGTGTGGTTTGGGGGCATTAAAACCCTGAATAAACAAACAGTGATCACTTTCATCCCTGCTGTGTCCCTCTATAATTTCATCCCACTGGTCCTTTCCACCTCTCACTGTCCCAGGTGCTCCAGCCTGGCCTTGGGCACCTCCAGGGATGCAGCCACAGCTGCTCTGGGAATTCCATCCCAGCCCCTTCCTACCCTCACAAGGAGGAATTCCCTCCCAAAATCCCACCCAAATCTCCCCTTTCCCAGTTTGAAGCCATTCCCTGTCTCCTGTCCCTCCAGCCCTTGTCCCCAGTCCCTCTCCAGCTCTCCTGGAGCCCCTTCAGGCCCTGGAAGGAGCTCTGAGCTCTCCCAGATCCTCCTCCTCTCCAGCCTGCAGCAGAAAGGTTCTCCAGCCTTTGGAAGCCCCAGGGCTGGGCACAGAGCACACAGCCCTGGGCTTTTGGACCTGTGGAAACCCTGAACTCATCCCAGGATTCCTCCGCAGCCCCGTTTGGAGCCGGGGAATCAGGACAGGGAGTGCAGAAGGCAAAGCTGCCATCTCCCGTAGCCCTTGGAGCGCGACAGACGCGATGCCGGGTGAAGGAGGAGTGATCCCAACTGCTGTGTTCAATTTGCTCTGTTTCATAACTGCTCGTGGTCCCAGGGAAACCCGTTTGCCAGCAGAGCCGGGCAGAGGGAGCAGGGAGGAGGAGGAGGAGGAGAGGAGGCAAAGGGGCTCCATGGAGCTGGAATTTGCATCATCGGGCAAAGGCTGTGCAGTGACGGCTCCTTTGCACAATGCCAGCCCAGGGAGGTGGCACTGGGGACACAACCCCGAGCTGGGGGCGGGTCCCCACTGCCCCCAAAATCTCTTGGGGATCCTGTTGCCAGCAGGAGCCACCAGCCAGGAGGTGAAACTGGAAGTGAAGTGTCCTAAAGGTGGGTTTGTTTCTTACCATTTGTGCGCCCGCCTGAGGAGGGAGGGAGGAGCAGCTCTGAAGGAGAACAACTCCCAAATAATAAAAGCCTTTGGGACTTCTGCAGCTCTTACTGATGAGAAGCCCTGTGACTGAGCAGAAGTGTGGGAGGGGCTCCCATCCATGGGGTTTTTTTAAGGAAAGAGGCATTTTTTTCCAGCTGGCTCATTACTGGTTAATGACTTGCCCACAGCCAGTGGTGGCTCAGGACAGGTCCCTTGGCTGGAGCCCATGGAAAACCATGGAATTCCAGGATGGTTTGGGTTGGAAGGGACCTAAAAGTCAGTTAATTCTGTAGGAGAAGGGAATACAGGTGACCTGGCCCCCGATCAGTAACAGCTCCCAACCAGGAATTCCTTCCCAAAATCCCATCCCACCCTACTCTGCTCCACTCCCCCTTTTCCTGCCATGGGTTACACTTGAAAAAAAGCCCAGCTGCTTTCTGAGTGCCTCCTGATATTTGGGTGGAAGTTGCTCTGTGAATCCACACAAATATCTGATTTTTTTTTCTCTTAAAAAATATAAAAGTAGCTGTCTGTGTCATGTTCCTTTTTCATGGTGTTAATTCACTGTGCAAATCTGGAAATTAATGATCATTTCACCAGGAAGAACCCTTGGATCTGATAAGAAAGCCACACTTCAGGGAGCTTCATCCACTTCACTGCACGTTAGCAACAAGTGTTGGAGTCAGCACTTCCCTTCCAGACTGGAGATGCTGCTTGATAAAAGCCTGGTGCTTAATTTGACACAAGTTCTGCATTAATTTCCTACAGGGAGAATTTGGACTCTCATCCTTCACAAACTCGGCTGTAACCTCGGAAGAACATCGTGTTTCAGATGAATGTTTTAAAGTTACAAAGAGCCCGGTGCTGGGAAGGGATGAGAAGAGCAGAGGGGCCCTGAAAATCCTCTCTGACCTGGAGATCTGGGGTGTGGGGTGTGGAAACATGGCCAGGCTGAGCTGCAGCGGGGAGCAAGGGGTGGGCAGCCCATGGGAAACCATGGAATTCCAGGATGGTTTGGGTTGGAAGGGACCTAAAAGCCACTTAATTCTGCAGGAGAAGGGAATACAGGTGACCTCACCTCTCATTAAGTTACAACTCTGTTAATGACCCAGTTCAGCCTCACCCTGGGTTAGGAATGGCTTGGGAGAAGGGAATACAGGTGACCTCACACCTGGCAAGTAAAGGCTGTGATAATGACCCAGCTCAGCCTCACCCCTGATGAGTGACAGCTCTCCAAAAAAAGACAAGTGTGATAAAAGGGAGTGGCTGAGCTGGGGAGGGGAAATCATGAGGGAGGAGGAACCTTGAGGAAGAGGGAAGGTGAGGATGATGAAGAAGAAGGATCTGGGGAGAGAGAATCCCTGCTGGGAGCTCAGCCTGGGGCTGCAGTCAGAGCCTGATGCTGGAACCTGCAGGCACAGCCTGACTGGGGAAAAGCTGCAGGCAGAGCCTGGCTGGGGAAAAGCTGCAGGCAGAGCCTGGCTGGGGAAAAGCTGCAGGCAGAGGCCTCTGGAAATGGAAGGGGATTGAGGTTTGACAAGGAGCTGAGTCCTGGAATTCACTCACTGAGGTGTCCAGAGGGAAGATGCTCTGGGAGATGGCTGGCCTGGTTGCATTTACAGGGCAGGAGGCAGTGGAGCAAATACTTGCATTTAGCCAATGTATTTCTATATAAAACACAGGGATATATAGATGTTATACGGATGGAATTTTATTTAGATCACATAGCTCTGAAATGGTATCTATTCCAGCACACATCCTGCATGTGTACATTACATATTCAAGCAAAATTGCAGGGGCAGGATTGCTGCGGGAGCCCTTTAAAGCCCAGGTGATGGAGAAACCTCCCCTTCCTGTGGGGAAATGGGAGTTGTTAAACTGGAAATTCCCTCCGGGACAGCTCCCCTGGCATTCCACAGGTGCCTGAGGGAGCTGAGGGCGGCAAGGACTCCAAACCCCAGGGGACTTGGTGGCACTGGTGGTGTGGCACAGGGACAGCCTGAGCTCCGGGGGAATTGCTGCTGATTCCTCAGAGGCACTGAAAGAAGCTGAGGAGATAATTCCCTGTGAATGATCAGGGAATGGGATTGCGGGGGATCTTTTTGACTTCTTCAAAACCCTTCATCAAAGAGGATTTTTTTTTTTCTTTTTTTTCTTTTCCCTCGTTAAGTTATTTAAATAAATTACCTGGAGCTTTTTAGGCAGGGCCCGAAGTTGTGTCTGGCTTCAGACAGAGGCAGTGCCTGTGGGGGAAATAATCTGATTACTGAAGTTAATTCTTTCCATTCCATTGCCCCAGTTTGTTCCCAGTTCTACCAGTGCTGGAGGCATTTGTCCCTTCAAGGAGGGCTGGGAATGATCCCTTTTCACCCCCTCTGGAACAGCAGGAGGGGGGATGTCTATGGGTAAAACCGGCTGTGGCTTCCCAAAAAAACCAAAAAAAAAAAAAAAAAGGAGTTGTTCTGAGTGACTGGAGCTCAGGCATGGATTTGGAATGAGGGAATTTGCTCGTTTCCAGTCCAGCACACAAAGCCATTCCTAGTCAGCAATAAATTAAATATGAGGCTTTGCTGTACCTTCGTCTGTCACCGAGGCTCTGCTCACGGGAGCGGCTCCCGCTCCTGGCCTGTGGAATATTTAACAAATTCCATATGGTAATTGTATTCAATCATTTATACAACAACACAGAGGGGGTGTAAAGTCCAGACAGCTCCGGAAAGGCTTTGCATGCTCTGATTTGCTTCAGAAAATGAGGATGTGTCGGGTTTTACACGAACTCAACGTCAGCTCCTGGGCTGACAGGGAACTTGGGATGCTCTGGATTAAGGACAGCACACTGCTCATCAAGGAGGGCAGGAAAAGCATCCCAGAGAACTCAAATTTCACTTCAAAGCCCAAAGAAGAATGGAACCTTTTGAGGAGCTGACAGGAAGCATTTAAAACAAAAGCTTTTCTGCAGGTTTTTTTGGGTTTTTTTTTTTTTTTTTTTCAGCTTATGTAACATAAAGTCATTCTTTGGAACTCATGACTCTGAGATGGCTTCGAGATCCACAGCACCAAGGGGTAAAAGGAATTTATTTTCAAAGGACAGATGTGTGATTAATGAGGGTATTCGGGGTTGTTGTTCAAAGAGATCTGGATTTTTGGTGGGGATGCAAAATCATAAATTCGAGGGCATAAACTGAGTGACCAAGGCTGGAGTCTGGGAGGTCAGGATGTCTCACAAATGAACAATAACCTGTAGATTTTAACCCAGACCCACTTCTCACCCACTTCAGGTGTGTTTTTATGCTGACTGTGCTTTCCCAGCTGTGGTTTGCAGAAGCACAGCCCTGGGTTAAGTTTCCCTTTGCTCCCTGCTCCCTGCTCTGCACTCCTTTCACCTTCCCTGCTGAACACGTGGAGGTGAAATGGGCTGACACAAAGTGTTTTAAATCAACACAGCATGGAACAGCTGAGTTCAGAGGGAATTGTTTGAGGGTTAATGAAGTTTAACCAGTCCTGGTGCCAAATTACTCACCTGGATCAGGCTCACCTGGCAGGTTTGGCACAGGCAGGACCTACAAAAATATTAACAATGATCGCTCCCATCCATCACTGCCTGTTTTGGAGTATTTTACCCTTTGATGCCTTTAACCCAAGGATGTGAAAATACTAATAGTAAATAGCTACTATAAAAGAGTTCAATAAGTGACCAAGGACAGATTGGGGCAGCTCCCAAAACTTGGTGTCCCAAAATGCAGCTTTCTTCATTCTTTTTGTTCTCAGCCTGCCTTGCTCTCCCTGCCCTTGTGCAGCCTCCCAGAGCCGTGTTCCTCTGGGAATGTCTGGAGAATCTCTGAGCTTGGTTAACTCCTCAGCTCCCTGTGAGCTGGGAGAGGAGGGGTTTTTCATGTATAAACAGAAGTGCAAACTCTGAGGGGCAGTGACTGTAAGTGGAATTTTAAACTGCTCCCAGGTGAGGACAAAAGCGCAGTAGGAGGCTGCTGGAAATTCAGGAGGTCACCACGAGCCCTTTCCAAAAATCACCTTTACCAGGACACAGGTTCTGCTCAGTTCTACTCCTCCTACTTTTTTTTTTTTTTTCCTGCTTTCTCACAATCTGGTGACTCCCAGCCAAACTGGACCAGTCCCCTCTCAGTTTTGCATGGTGCTGACTTTGCTTCTGGAGGAGAAATCCCAAAATCCCTCTCCACCCTCAGCAGCATTGAACTTTCCAGAACAAACTGTGCCAAATGTTGGTGGGCAAGCCAGAGACTGGAGAAAAAAACTGCATATGGCTTGGACTGGGCACAATCTTCCTCTTCTCTGCCAGTAAATCAAAGAGCTTTTGTCAATAATTGTGCAGCATTGTGGAATAAAATAAGTGCACTTTTGCAGTTTTAGTTGTTTATGACAATGCTGGGGTAGAGAAAAGGCTTAATTTGGGTCCCAGATACAAAATGGGAGAAGTGAACACGTTGTTTTCACTCTGGGCTGCAGAACAAGAACGAGCAGCAGCGCGACTTTGGAATGGAAGAGTGTCCAGCTGGGAGCGTGGTCATTGTTTCCCTCCCTGCAGAGCCGCCTGCAGCCCACTTGGACAAGGGACAGGATGGGAGGAAAGCCCCTCGAGTTGTGCCAGGGGAGGCCTGGATCAGACTTCAGGGAAAGGTTTGCTGGAGCAATGCATTTGAACAGCTTAGGCCACAGCGTGCTCCAGCCAAACCGCCTTTAGCCATCCTTGTCAGAACCCTCGGGGTTACTAAGACATAAACAGTGCTAAAATAAGAAAGAAGAGGCTGAGAAACAGAACACCAAGACTGCAAGGACTAGATAAAGCAGGGCCATGAAGCACTGGGCTGTAACCAATCCTATTTCCTGAAAGGTGCGTGGACAAGATGGAGGCACCAATCAAATAATGCACGATCACATGTGTTGTCTGGGTTTTTGCTGTTTTCCCTCTGTTTCTTTAAGAAGTTTTTCTAAAGTTCTATTTCAGCCTTCTGTGTTTGCCTTTTGCAATGGAGTCAGACATGATTTTACATCAACAACTTCCTTGTTATTTAGATGTTATTAACCATCTAACCATGTTTGCATTCTTCTCATAAGGAGGAGACTGTTGATGGAGTGTTGGGTTGCCCAGTATAACTGAAGAAGAAAATTTTCTTCCTCCAATCCAAGGCCACTGCTAAAATTCTATAAATGTTGAAGTCCATAAATAAAGTTCCCCTTTTTTTTTTCCACCTTAGACATCCCAGTGTGCGAGTGCCGCTTCTTTGTGTCGAACTACGACGGCGCGAGCAGTAGTTCTAGAATGTATAAATGTGGCTTAATGTAAGCAATAAATGGCTTCTGCTCAGCCATATTGGTCGGTCGCCCAGAAGTCCTGAGCTCCTGGCAGTCACAGAAAGGATTGTAAAGCACTGGAGGTGGTGGAGCCCCCATCCCTGGAATTGTCCGAAAGCCGCGTGCATGCGGCGTTTGGGGCCGTGGTTCAGCGCTGGCCGTGGTGGTGCTGGGCTGGCTGGATGTGGTGGCCTCAGAGGGATTTTCCAGCTTCAGTTCCATGGTTGTGTGTCGCAATACGAGACAAAAGAACGACACTCATGCACTGAGATGTCCAAGGTAAAAAGGGGCAGTTTATTCACAGACCTCGACATTGATAGAATTCCAGCAGAGACCATGGATTGGAGGATGAAAATTGTCCTCTCCAACCACACTGGTCAACCCAGCAGCCCATCAATTCTCTCCTCCTCCAGACAGGAATGCAAAACAATCATTGTTGACATGAAAAGTGCGTGAGAAACTGCATTACAAAAATGTAAAACATCAGAAGGCTGAAAAGAACTTTAGAAGAACAGGGCGACCATTGTGTGCTGAGGTTGCTGCTCCTCAGTGAGCCACGGGGCAGCTGGAGCTGGGATTTCACCGAGCCCCAACCTGGCACCTCAGTTTTTATATTATTTTGTTCCCAGTCCTGCTGTGAGCCCGTGGAACCCCCAGCACTACCATCCCCAGCCCCTCCATGCGGCCAAAGCTGTCACTCAGCTCACAACTGCTGCATCTGCAGATTCCAAGCATTTAATGGAAACAATTATTGCTGCTGGTGAAGCCCAGAGCACTTTGTAGGGAAGGGCTTGATAAGTTTCTTTCCTTATGAAGAAGAGTCCAAGACACAGACAGGAAACAGCCCAAATTCGATTGCTGTCCACTTACAACCAGAAACACCTCCAGAATTTTTAAAGAGTTGGCTTGAACTCCTTGCACTTAAGGAAATGACTGGATCTGTCTGGGACAAACCCTGACCAGTTTCCTGAATGGCCAATTCATTATCCAGCAAAGTGCTTAATTTTATATTGTGGGGTTTGGCTGTTCAGGTCAGTTCTGCCCTTGGGATAAGGTGTGAAGAGAAAGCATAAAAACAACAATTAGAATAATAATAACACCACCACCACCAGGAATCTGGATTTGCTGTGTTTATATCATGGCTGGGCTTGTCCCCTTGCACCTCTGTACATCTATGGCATCACAAATTCTTCAGGAGCATCAGCAGCAACGTGCCTGGTGTGGAGGGAGAAGGAGAATTGCCAACTTTATCCCAAAGAACTGGGGGAAATTGCTGTATTTTGAAACTGTGTTGGAAAATTGATTGTGGGTTCTTGGAAAGTTAGGGAGGAAATCCAAGTGGTCCAACCCTGGTTGGAAATGTTGAGTAGTGTCGGAGTTACCACTTTATTAATGATACCTGTGCCTTGGGATTCACACCTGCACTGCTCCAGAGTTCCTCTGGTGTTCAGAGCTCATTTTCTCAGCTCTGATCCCAGACCCTGAAGTCATGATCCAAGAGCTCAAAGCCAGCCCTCTCCTGGATTTTTCGGGCAAGAGTTCACTCCAGGGAACGCCAGGCAGTTTGTGTCACACTAAATGTCACTGCCAGCAGAGGAACCCACACACCCCCTGGAAATACAGGTTTTTATCAATCACTCAGCTGGGGATGAGAAGCCTGGAGTTCCTCCTGCTGGGTGTGCCTGGAGAGTCTTCAAAATGTGCAGCTGGGATGCAGGGGATGGAGTGGTGCAGAATGGAACCAGGGAATTCCAGGGCAGTTTGGGTTGGAGGGACCTTAAATCTCATCCAGCCGTGGGCAGGGCCACCTCCCACTGGAGAACCTCCCAGTGCACCCAGACTCCAGGGGTGTTGATTTTATTCATGGAATAAATGTTTGCAGGGCTCTGAGTCAGGACTCCTTGATGCATATAGGACAATACAACAACAATTTGTACTCGCCGTGGCACTGGCAACAAAAATAAAATAAAATACCTGGACAAAGCCAAGTTTTGAGCCCCGAGGGAATAACTGGGTTTGGGCTCTCAAAAATAACATCCCAACATACTCCCGAGGACAAGCACTGAACCGCTCACTTATTATAGAGTATTAGTCACTCCAGCACACCTCCCAACCTCTCTTTTTGTTCTTTTCGTTTCTTCTGCACTGGCTTATTTTTAGCGGGCCGCACTCAAATTCATGCGCAGCAACGCAGCCGAAAATACCAGCCTTTCAATTAATTCTCTTTTCCCCCCCGGCCCCACCCCCTTCCCCAGCAAAACAACTAAAATTACACTGCCTGGTGGAGCCCAGGCTCTGCCTCTCCCCACCCTCTGCTCTTCATGGAGGAAAAAAAAAATCTCTGCAGCCCATGTGCAGCAGCTCGGCCCAGCCAATTCCACCTGGTGGTGCTGGAAAAGTCTCTGTGGCCTCGTTGCTACTGAGCTCCCAAGTCTGGGAATATTTCCTCTGGATGAACGACTGGAGACGTGAGAAAGATCTGAAGGGGTTTGGTCCTGGAGTTTAAGGCTGGCTGGTTGTAGCCCTGGTTGGTGCCTGAGGTGTTTTGGTTTTTCTGAAACTCTTTTCCCAGAGAGTTTTCTGCCAACCAGAGACACGTTTTCCTGACTGGAACCTTTGTTTGCATCCCTTTCCCTGGGAGGGGCTTCTCCTTGCTGTCCCTCTGCTCTGACCAATGTGAGTGAAGGAGTTTGCCCTTTTTTTCACCAAGTGGGTTGTTCTTTGTAGAACAGCATAAAGGGAAGAAATAACTGGAAACAAACGGAGTCGTTGTCAGCCTTCTGAGTCAGAGTCTGTGTCGTTGGGATCTTTAACAGCATCAGCTGGGATCTCTTCTGGCAGCCCCAACGGGGAATTCTGGGCATCTCTTCCAATACCCATTGGGCTCTGGAGATTTCTGGTTGCTCCCTGCTGCTGCAGTTCTTTGGAAATGCTCCTGAGCTCCCTGCAGTTGAAATCTGTGGTTAGATGTGGTGTTAATCAGTCGCCAGCCAGGCTAATGATGGATAAATTTTAACCTGGGAAATTCCGGGATAAGCCACAGGACAAGACAACGAACAAGAGATGTGTGCTGATCTCTCTCCAGATGTTAATTCAGACCACAGCACCCGGAGTTCCCAGCACAGGATCCAGTCTATCAAGTTCTGGGCAGATATGGAGGCACAATCCTGTTTTTCCTGGATTTGTGTGCTGGGATCAGTTCATGCTCCCAGCCAGACAGCAAACCCAAGAGTTTAACCCCAAATTTCTGTAAGAAATCTGTTCAGAAGAGACTCTGCTTGTCCTGGGAATATTTCTCTGTGTCAGCTCACTCTGCACTTCAATGTAAAACTGTAAAACTATAAAATGGGTTTTCAGGCTGTGGCTGCAACACAAACCTGCCCTGGGACAGAGGCAGGGGCAGCAGGATTTGGGGTGTGGAAGAGCACCCAGAGAGTCACCAAAGGGCTTGTTTGGTACCCACCCCCTGGGATATCACTGAAACTCCTGCAGTCTCTGTTTGGATGCAGTAACAGGTTAAAACCAGTTTCCTGCTCACTTTTAGACATTGTCCAGGGAAAGTTCTGGCCTGATCCAAGGAAATTCTTTGTTCCTCTCCCCTGTTCTGTGCAGGATTATTTATCCTGGATCACATCCCACCATCCCATATCACTTTTCCCCCTATCACGTCCTGTAGCCGCCACTCTCCATCACTCCTTGTCTCAGCTTTAATGACTGATGATTTAATATCAATTAATCATTGATGATTTAATATCTTGCTTGGCTAAGTGGCATTATCCTGGTGTTCCATCCTTCACCCTCGATTGATTTGATTGACCCTGAGGAGCAATTAAGGCAGGTGACAGTGGCAAGGCAGGTGACAGTGGCAAGGCAGGGGACAGGGAGAGGAGCTGCACTGAAAGGTTTGCTGGGCACTCTGAGCCCTGTGGGAGCACTGGGATGAGATCCCTGGGGCATTCCAAGCTCTGATCCCATGGACAGATCTGATCAAACCCTCAGGCCAGAAGAAGTCACCTCCTGGTGCTCATTCCTGTCACAATTCAACACAAATGAACAACACTCACAGGCTGAGATGTCCAAGGCAAAAAGGGGCAGTTTATTCACAGACCTTGACATTGATAGAATTCCAACAGTGACCATGGATTGGAGGAGAAAAATTGTCCTCTCCAACCACACTGGTCAACCCAACAGCCCATCAATTCTGTCCTCCTGCAGAAATGAATGCAAAACAATCATTGTTGACATGAAAAGTGCCTGAGAAACTCCATTGCAAAAATGCAAACACAGAAGGCTGAAATGAACTTTAGAAAAACTTTAGGAAAACAGAGAAGAACAGGGCGACACATTTCCAGAGGGAACCAGCACCTGCAGCTGCCCACGAGCCACCTTTGCAAAGCCAGCACCTCCTGCACCTGGCCCGTGTCCCTCGGTGGCCAGGTGACAATCAATCCTGGTGAACTTCCCTCTGCCATGCCCTGCTCCGTGTCATGGGTTCCACCCCCTCGATTAAACCCAGCACTGGTGGATTTCTGTGAACCCACTCTCAAGGAATTAATCCCTTAAAAAAAAAACCAAAACAACAAAAACAAACCAAACCCTTAAAAATTACCAAAGTTAATTCCTTCCCTTTCCCAGCCTGCTTCACTGCTGAGACCTTGAGGGGTCAAGGCAGAATTCCCCACTTTAATTTTTCCCTTTGTGGAGCTAAGAGGGAATCCTACAGGAATTCTCTCTGTATTCTGTCTATGTCTGACAGATCTCCAGTAAGTGAACTCTCTCTGTATCAGGACGTTTTTAGGCTTTCCTACAGAATAACCCTGGCATAATGTGGTGTCTCTGTATGAGTTTGTGTGAAAAAAAAAATTGATTTATATTCTTTATTTATCAATTTATCCTCCCTCTCCATCTCTACCGTCATTTACCCAGGTACTGAGAGTGCAATCCAACACCTTTGAGCACAGGAGGTGCTCTGGAGGGCTTGGGGGTTGCTTTAATTCCTTCCCGAGGTGTCTGGGTGCTGTGGGGCTGGGTGTGAACGTGGGAGGCTGTGCCAGACTCTGGGCCCCGTGTGCAATAATTAAGTAGGTCACTGTCAGAGAAGGCAAAGAGAATTTGAAAAGTTTGGGTTTTTTTTTCTTTTTTGGGTGCTGAAAGGATGTGAAGCGAAGGAGGTGGAACCAGCCATCCCTGCTCCTCTCTGGCACAAGGATCCAGGCAGCTCCATCCCATCCCTGAGTGCCAGCAATGCTCCTGGAGAGGGATTTGGGGCTGGGGTGGCCTCAGACAGAGCAGTGAGCTGCCCCTGCACGTTTCACCTCCTTCCCTCTCCCCACTCCAGCTCCCAGGGGCTCCTGGCTCTCCAGGGAAGCCGGGGACAGGTTTGTTGTCAGCTGTGACAATAAACTGCAGTCGGGGCTGGATGCAGCCAGCACGGTGTTCCGAGTGCCAGGGCTGCTCCTCGGGATGAATGGGAGATGGAACTCAGGGATCCGGGGTGTCTGACCTCACCTGGGTGATTGTGTTCCCTCAGAAATCCTCCTCCTCAGGGATCTGGGGTGTCTGACCTCACCTGGGTGATTGTGGTCCCTCAGAAATCCTCCTCCTCAGGGATCTGGGGTGTCTGACCTCACCTGGGTGATTGTGTTCCCTCAGAAATCCTTCTCCTCAGGGATCTGGGATTTCTGAGCCCCTGACCTTGTGTGAGTGATTATATTCCCTCAGAAATCCTTCTCCTCAAGGAGCTGGGATGTCTGAGCCTCTGACCTCACGTGGGTGATTGTGTTCCCTCAGAAATCCTTCTCCTCAGGGATCTGGGGTGTTTTGAGTCCCTGACCTTCTGTGAGTGATTATATCCCCTCAGAAATCAGAAATCCTTCTCCTCAGGGTTCTGGGGTGTCTGAGCCCCTGACCTTGTGTGAGTGATTATATTCCTTCAGAAATTCTTCTCCTCAGGGATCTGGGGTGTTTTGAGTCCCTGACCTTCTGTGAGTGATTATATCCCCTCAGAAATCANCTGACCTCACGTGGGTGATTGTGTTCCCTCAGAAATCCTTCTCCTCAGGGATCTGGGGTGTTTTGAGTCCCTGACCTTCTGTGAGTGATTATATCCCCTCAGAAATCAGAAATCCTTCTCCTCAGGGTTCTGGGGTGTCTGAGCCCCTGACCTTGTGTGAGTGATTATATTCCTTCAGAAATTCTTCTCCTCAGGGATCTGGGGTGTCTGGCCTCACCTGGGTGATTGTGTTCCCTCAGAAATCCTTCTCCTCAGGGATCTGGGGTGTCTGACCTCACGTGGGTGATGACATTCCTTCAGAAATCCATCTGAAGTGGGGATAACAATGATCACTTTGGCCATGGAGTGCTGTGACAGTGACAGTGATGGGCCCTCCTCGTGCCTGGGAGCCGGGAGAGAATTCCCAGCCCTCTCCTCAGGGCAGGCACAGACAGGCAGCTGAACTTCAGCAGGAGACATTTCATCTCAGCTGGTGGCAGCTGCAGGTGCTGGGAAGTGCCAGGGACTGGGATGGGACAGCTCCAAGGACACGGCAGGGCGGGATCACGGAGCAGAGGGAAAAGAGCCCCCAATTAAAGAGGATCCTCCAATTAAAGCCCAGCCTGGGGATGTGAAACCCTGCTCATGCTCCCCAGGAATATCAGATGCCGTCGGGCTCCAGCATGTGTTCCTTTTTTTTTTTTTTTTTATTTTTTTTTCCCCTTTGCTTTTTTCCCCCTCTCCCAAAGCCTGCTGCCTGGTAACGGCAGTATTTTTGGGACTGATTCTTTTGCTAATTGCTCACCAGAAATAGCACCTAAGTTTGGCAGAGCTTCCAGGAGAAGAATGAAGGCTTTTCGGGGTGGGGGAAGAAAACTCAGAAATGCATGAAAAACTTGCACAAAAACCCCGGTTTATTCGTCTTGCTGAAAACTCCCTGCTCAGACAGGGAATGTGCAGGGAGAACGTGATGCTGAGGGCTGGGAAAGGGCCCAGAAAAGCCAGGATGCTTGAAGCAGGTTGGAGTTCCAGCAGTGCTCTTAAAAAGGAATTGGAGATGGAGCCAGAGGCTCTTCAGGAGCTGGTGGTGGGTGTGACCCACCTGGGCATCTCCCGGGGATGTTTGTGCTCCTGCTGCTGGGAAGGGCAGGCTGGGATGTTGGGGGCTGGAATGAGAGGGAAAGGAGGGAGAAAACAAACAAACAAAAAAACCAAACAAAAAAAGCCCCCCAAAAAGCCAAAAAAAAAACCCCAAAAACCAAACCAAAACAACAACAGCAAAAAAACAAAAAAAAAAAAAAACCAAAACAAAAAAAAAAAAACCAAAAACCAAACCAAAACAACAACAGCAAAAAAACAAAAAAAAAAAAAAACCAAAACAAAAAAAAAAAAACCAAAAAAAAACAAAAAAAAAAACAAAAAAAAAACAAAACCAAAAACAGAAAAGCTGAAACCCTGAGGCGTCACCTCAACCCAGTGTCAGTGCAGTGACTGCCCCACCCAAGGGATTTTTGGGAGCTCCTGCAGGGAGGAAAAGGGAATTTCTGGAGGTGTAGGGGCTGCTTGGACACCTGAGTGCTCTGTGGTGTCGCCGGTGCCAAAATATTCTGGGCACAGGGAATGTCTGGAGTGTCCAGCAGCCTCGGCCAGAGCTCCTGTTGGTCAGAGCAGGGGTTTGGGACGTTTTCTGCTCACAGCAAAGGAGAGATGAGCTGAACTGGGGCTCTCCCTGGGAGCCCTGCCTGTGCCAAGCGAAGAGCTGCCCTCAGAGTGGTTTAGTTAAAATTCCTGAGGTTCCAGCGTGCTGGGAAGTTCAGGGTAAAGGCTGCATGTCCTGCTGAGGGCTGTGCAGAAGGGCTGTGATTGTTTATGGTCAATTTGTCCCTTTTAATGAGGACACACTCGTAATGAGTGTTTGGGAGAAGGGTTCAGCAGGCATTTCCCATTCCTGTCAGAGCTTAGGGGGAGCTGGAACGGCTGGCAGGGCACAAAAGCTCCTGGGCCTCTCTTCCAGGACCTCTTGGGGTCTTCCCTGGAAAATGGGAATTAATTCCACATTGCTGGGAGTGTTTGTGCCCAGGGAATCAATACAGGGGAGGAATGCAGGGACTCAGAGGGACAGCACCTCCCACCCAGGGCTGCAGCTGGCACAGAGGATCCTTCTTTGGGGCAGAATGACGAATTTTGGGGTATTTGCCCCAATTGCTGGTTCCAAAGTGGGGAAAAATCCCCTGTAAGGAGCCGTGTAGGCACTGGCTTTAATCCAGTTTGGCGTGGAGGACAAGAGCAGGGGATGGCAGGTGGCAGATTTGGGGTGCAAACCTGAGCAGGAGCCCCCCGGGTCCCTGTGCTTCCGTGGTGCTGTTGGGAGCAGTGCAGACCGTGGTGAATTCAGTTTCCATGGAAATGGAGCCGACATCAGGAGGGTGCACTGGAGACAGAGAACGTGGAGGAATTGGGCCGTGGTGGTGGAAAACACGGGGTTTGTACAGCGGCTCCAGGTGGATTTGGGAAAAGCACCAAAATATTTTCCTTTATTGTTGTTGCTGTTGTTGTTGTTACTATTATTATTATTATTATTATTACTACTACTATTATTATGGTGACACCCAAAGGAGGCACCAAACCATGAGCCCACAGCAGTAGAAGCCCGTAGAAACAGAGATCAAAGATTTATTATTATTATTATTATTATTATTATTATTGTTGTTGTTGTTGTTGTTGTTGTTGTTGTTGTTGTTATTGTTGTTATTATTATGGTGACACCCAAAGGAGGCACCAAACCGTGAGCCCACAGTGGTAGAAGTCATAGAAACAGAGATCAAAGATGATTTATTATTATTATTAT
>VWYO01010375.1:11214-43478 GCA_013400275.1 Rhadina sibilatrix
TGTTCGGCTGCTGCAGTCATGCATAAAATCACGGGCTGTGGGCATGAAAAATGTAGATGCTTCTTGGTTTACATATTTACATGTACCTATCTTGAAAGCAGTGTCTTGCATAAATGCTTGAAAAGCAATGCTTGTTTGCAAAGCATGTACCTCTGCCGGAGAACATGCATGTGTCAGCATGATTTACTGATGGCTCCTTACAAAAGTGGCCACAGTCCCTACAGCACTGTAGACTGAAAGCATGACATGAACCTCAATTATTTTTTTATTAAACCTGTGGCATGGAAGAACACTAGCCCTTTCTTTCCCCCCCTCCTCATCCTGTGAAGAATGTTTCCAGGCCATAGTATCCCAGTGCTACTGTCATTGAAATCCTTACCAAATCTTTTGAAATCTTTGACAGGAAGACTGGATTGCTGTTGTGTATATTGGACCCTTGATGGCAGGTTCTTTGCTTAGTTTTGAATTTCAGAAAATAAGAATTTGAGCACAGTGATAAGCAGTTATTCAGACTGCAGCATCCTTGGTCCTATTTTTCCACATTTCAAAACTCTGCCTCAGGCTTTCTTGCAAGAGTAACAGTTGTGCTTGTGATTATTTATGTTCACTGAATAAGACATCTTGGGTTTATTTATATCAGTGACAGGAGCTTTAGTGATATTGTATTGCCACAGTAAAAGCTGGATAATATATTTTCCTAGTATGAAATTAGGAACTAATCACAGGCAAATGAGGAGCAGACCCCTTTTTCTAGTAGCTTTTTTTATTCAGTAGTTACAATGTATGATCTGAACTAAAACAAGTATCTCTCTAAGTTCACTAGAAATGAGATTTTAAGAGATGGCTGTATCTTTACAGGTCACTGCCTCACCCCATGCAGACAAATCCTGTTTGGAGAGGAGAACTTCATAGTCTATATGGCCATAGTTGAGACACATTTGACTATACAATTCCATTTCACAACCTGCTTACTTACTTGGAAAAAATCTCCTAAAGAACATTTACAAAACAAAAGGTCAAAGGAAACATGATTTAGAGTCAACAATCTTCATTATAAACTGGCATCATTTAAAAAGTAAACAATCCACTCTCAATTTTACTGTGCTGTGAAATGTTGGCTTATCTTGCATGCTTAAATAAGATTTGCTGTAGCCTATCATATAGATCACCTTGGCAGGCAATCTGTTTGGGCTTGTACTGCCTTTTATTATTAATGAGACCGTGACAGAACATACTTTTCCAGATGTATTTAATTATAAAAATAATCGGGATAAGTCACAAACCCCCACCACAACCTTTCTTTTTCCTAATATTGAAGCTTGTTTTTTTTAAAACGCTCTTCAGAGATAACATGGAGCACAGAAAAAGCATCTGTAAAGGCTACTGTATGTTCAAAAAGGAGTTGTGCATCCAAGTACAACCACTGAGTTCAAAATGATACAGAATATAGATTTTATTTTCTGGAAGAACATTTTCCTTTGAGGAACATTTTGTTTTGAGGCTGTTGCAAGATTAAGTTGATTTTTAAATGGATGTTGTGGGTTTTTTCCCCTGATCAATCACCCCTGCTTCAAAAACCATTAAGAAGAGATTTTTGTATCAGATACATACATATGTATTTGATGTTAGAATTATGGATTGCATTTCTCTGAAATGAAAAAATAGGTGTTAATAAGAGATAAGCAACTTTTATAAATTTAACAGATCCACTTTTTTTTTTTTTTTTTTTTTGAGGGGCTCATTTTAATTTTTTGAACAGTAACTTGCTATTGCTTACTTGTTAAGTTCAATAAAACTTAACAGAATTCAGCCTTATTCAGAATCAGAACCTGAAGAAATGTCCACTGCATAGAAATTCAATGAAATAAACATAGGGCTGTTTTTGTAGCTGAAGAGGATACTTTGGGGTTGGGAATCAGAGATTCAGCAGGCTTGAACTGCAGCAAGCCCCAGAGCCCAGGTGTCTTCTCACTAGTTTGAGAGGCCAATGTACTGGACTGCACAGGCAAACTCCTCCCAGAACAACCTACCTGCCCAACATTAGCAAGTATTTGAAACTTCCAAGATAAGGTGTTCTTCCTCTAAGTGAAATAATATTGAGAATGTGTTGCTTAGGAGGTACTGTAAGAAAGTAGCAACCCTGTACACTGTGAATATGGTCTGCCTTATAAATGCTGTGCTCTTAGCACAGGGTGGTACAGGATTGACTGTGTCTAATGGTTCAAAGCAATGGACTCAGGGAGTCCTGAAATGCTTTTTACATTTCAGACTTGATTATTCCTAGTTTTCCAAGCACAAACTATCCGTTTTGTTACGCTGGCATTTTTTTCTGCTTCTTTAATCAAATTTTAGTTATAGCAAAAGTTGCATTTGAGTCCAGTTCTGAGTGGTGCTGGGCTCTCACCACCCCTATTACGTTGAGCAGACATTATGGCACATCAGACTCATGGGCATCAGACCCATCTGAAGTGGATAGTGGTACACACAAATGACAGCTGTTAGCATCAGATGTGCAGACACCACATTTAATGTAATATGCTCATCAAATGTAAAACGCTTGATGTTTTGATGGTACTGAAACCTACAACATCAGAAAAATAGAAATCTCTTCAGTAATTGCCTTTGTTGTTGTTGCTGGTTGCAGAATACAGATTTTAGTGCTTCAATCTTCAACCTCCAGTGTTTAGCTTTATTTCAATAGAGCCATCCCAGGCTGTGGGAGAAATAGGCCCAAATAAAGTGAGGCACATAGTAACTTGGACTCTGAAATGTTGAAACATTTCTGGAACTAAGCCAGGAATGCTGATACATTGTACCCATTACTTCTAATTCACACACAACTCTGAAAAAATCAATGAATTGTTGCTATCTACTGAAAACATTTCATTAGCATTTGATACAGTAAACACATTCTTCATGAACTAACTTTTCCTCAGTGGCTATTCTCATAAGATTATAAATGATGATACATTGTGGCTAGAGGAAAGATAACATAGAAATCTAAATGGTGCAGAAAATACAGCCCTGTACCTCTAAAAGAAAGCAGCATCAATGCTTGAAAAGGCACTTATATATTATTCTTTCATGAGTTAGCTACTTGAGTACTGTTAACTGAAAAAGATAGGTTAAGGAGGCAGGAGGATGCAGTAGGTGATGCTTCCATAGGGCACATTAATCAACTAGAAGCCAGATTATCCATGAAACTGTTTTTCATCCTGAAAGAGTAACATCACATGAGTTATTTCTGATCTTCATCCTGGGACGTTGGGCTGGGAACAGAAGATAGTTAAAGAGGCTTGGATCTTCTGTAGAGACCCTTTCCTCAGGGGTTTTGTGTAGACCTGGAGTAAGAATTCAAACAAATGTTAACCACTGCTGCTCTACAAAGTCTTCTCTGTATTGTTCCTATTTACACCTTCTTTCCTCATCTACCTTCCTATTTAAGGTTTACTTATTTTTAGCCTGCTGTACGTCTTATAATATCACTAATTGAATTTTGTGAGTGAATGAATTAAAACAATAGAATACATAAATGTGTCCTTACACAAAAATTAATGGGAATGGGAAAATGCAAGTGCTTTTAAGAAAAGCAAAATTGGAATTAATTAACTATATAATCATTAAAGAAATAAACTTGAATGTGAATGGAAGAAATACATTTAATAAAATAAGAAATAGAATTTTGATATTGTAATATATCATCATCAAACAAATAATCCCATCAAATGTATTCATAGTTGATGGGATTAGTAGTTAATTATTAGATTAATAGTTGCAGAGTGTTTATTGTATATGCATAACTTCGATTGCATATCCCCTGCTAACATGCATGTTCCAAAACTCAGCTGACTGTTTCTGCACAGAAGACTGTGTAGGGGGCAAGTACAGGTTAATCTACCCAAATTTAATATGCTTGCATTCTCACACCAATAATCTGTCTCAAAATGCAGTTTGGAGTCTAAATACTAGCACCACACATATCTTGTATTCTTGCACCAGAATATTTATTTGTGGTAGTTTTTATCTCTGACATACTGCAAATATGGCAGGTTAAATAAGTACGGTGTCTCTAGTCTTCAGTGGTACATAGTTGATACAGGTGGAAGTGAATGGTTGGTTGTACTGCTAAATCTTATCTGTATGACAACAGTTGTGGTTTTTTTCCCCTTCTTTTTGCCAGGTTTCACCGAAACTCATACCAATGAGGCAGATATAAATGTGAATTACAGACTGGGCTTAATTCACAAGAAGACTTGTTTCCAAATGGAATAAATTGATGACTGTCTTGCAGTTTTACTTTTTTTTTTTTTCCTTTTTTGTTCCTTTTTTTTTTCTTTTTCTTTTTTAAGGGCTCGCTAAGTAGTTTCCAGATAGTTAAACTATTGTATTCTGCTTTCATAACATTACCAACTTTAATGGCATGGTGAATATATTATCTAAGTTTTGAATCATGTTATAGTAAAATGTTAATGATCATTGTAAAAAAAGAAGAAAAATGCCTTGTAGTCTCTCTGCCAAACACTAGGGTTTTTTTACACAGAATTAGAAAAAATAGTGCAAAACTTCTGATTGCCTCTGTGTTTCCTGATATCTGTTGCTCTGGAACTATAGCACTTATGTCCATTCTCCTGTAAAGGTGTGGGTTTTTCTTTTCTAGAGTGGTCTGTAACAACTATATGTATCTGCAGAAAGATATTGGGAATATGGACGTTCTTTTTCCTGAACCTTTTCATCATTCTGTAACAAAATTGTTTAAACCAGTGGAAATAATTGGGACCTAAATATATCTACTGTTTCCACAGTGTGTGTCTGTTGGTATTGAGAGGCCAGCGCCTCCTAAAGTCCGACTGTGACCCTTCATATTTCAGTCATACAAATTAGAATGGGGCTAGTGTAAAGGAGGAAGATGAAAAAGCGTCTGTCCTCATGCAGATTACTGGTAGCTGCACAATTTCCCACATGAACTGCTCTTATTCCCCAGATATAATTCTTCTCCCCAGCTCCCAGTCAAAGGTAAATGAATATTGTTTCTGGAGTCAGGTCTGTCCTTCCAGTGTCTCATGGAGAAAGAGGGGAAGAGAAGGTTGTGAACACTTTGAAGATTCTTCTGAAGGGAATACAGATGGCCGAGGGTAAAAGCAATATGCACCACTTGTCAGTCAAGGCACCAGCTAAATCTAAAGAGTTTGGAACCCAATTTCATCCTCACTTGAGACAATCAAAATGAAAAGACATTATCTAGAGTCATTTTGATGAAGGCCTTCTTTTCCCTGTTAATTACAAAATAATTTTTATATTTTGTTATTTTTACAAACAGATAGTATGACGGTTTTGGATCTCACATACCAAATCAGTACAATATGTCTTTATTATAGAGAGCAAGAATTGTCTGGAAATCGACATTTACTAAAATACAGTGTTCTCTCCAATATAATGGTTTCTGTCATTTCTGTCATTTGTATAAATGGGAGCGTATAAAACACTTCTGTTAAAATAATTCCTGACATAATGTGTGATATTAAGACTGCAGCATATTAAGTGACTGAAAAACAAGTAAAATGTAGATGGCCAAGAAGAAGTTTGCATAATGCCTATCATACATGCACTAAGCATGTTAAGCACATGACATAGAAAGGCATTCTAATACTAAGTGAATAAGGGATTCACCATAGTCAGTGTGTGTTGTGGAAGGAAAAATGTAACACATTTCTTGGCCAACCAGACAGAAATATCACGCAATATTTAGCTCTTGTACTTGCCTTTGTACAGCATTTTTCTATTCTGAAATATGAAATTCTTCTCTTTCATGGAACAGTTACAAAAATTGTCTTGATCTACACATGGGTTTTACAGCAGTAAGACTGCTTTGATTGGAGGTATTATATTGCATAGTTGCAGTTACCCTAAACAGTTCTTTGATAATCTCTTTTCAATACCATAACAGGCTACCCTTTATCCCAGAAAGAAATAAACAAAATGTCTTTGTAAACACTGTTAAGCCAGTACAAAATGTTCCCATTATACTAAACTATGACTTGAACTCATAGCTGCTAGTGGGTGTTAAGCCATTGTGCACCCTGCATCTATAGGCAAGACCTGATGCTGAGTCTGTGGGACAGAAATATGTTGTACAAAGTCCAGTGCTAATTTCATGATGAATGTATACAAGTGATTAGGTTGATAAATAATTTGCATTGAAGACTTGAAACTACACTCCAGGATATCTTAGCACTGCATGTTAGTTTTCACATATTTTCCCTATTTAGGCTGTTTAGATGTATTCCCTGTGTTACTCACTCATTCCATACAAGCTAAGTTTGACCACTTTTTTTGCTATGAAGATAGACTCAAGTTCTACTCACAGAGGTTTTGAAGATTAAAAATCTGTATGTAATAAAACCTGACTATTTTAGCTCACTGTAAACAGTTTCACTTTTGAATAGAGCAGCTCAGAGTCCTTTTCCTTAATCTCTTAAGACACTTTGGTGACAGTTCTGACTCTTGTGGTGTTGTACACAGCAAAAGGTACCTGTCTTTCCCCTCAGGGCCAAAGACGGGTGAAGAGCTACTCTGAGGGGATAGGTGTAGTCCCTGAAAGTGTTTTGTTCATCTTCACTCAAAGCTTTTTTATACAGTATCCAAAATGGATGATGGTTTTAGGGAGAATTATAAAAACTGTTACACAGGGGAAGGCAGTTACTATTAACTTATTCAGAGGGAAAAAAATCCACAAAAAACAAAAAGACCAAAGTACATGAACATTAAATAGATGGGCAAGTCTTAAAGAACTCTATAAATGAAAATGTTGATCTTTTGCAATTACCTATGCTACATTAGTTGTAGGACTGATTAGTTAATTACAGTAAGCATCTACATATCTGTGAAGTACAGGAGAAGTGTCTGAGGGCAGGATCAGTTTTACTCTGCTTCTGCCATAGAGCTTCGCTTTGCTGGTACACGCACAGAAGCCATTGTTGTAATTAATACATGGCTGTATAAAGACTAATGACCTGGTAATGTCTAGGAGTTTTGCATCTTGGTTTCTGAAACAAAGAATTAGGACCCAAGAACTCCTGATTTCCAGCTTTTCTGGTTCTCCACTTACTGCCTTGTGGAATGACAGCTGTGTTTTCTGCCTTGTCTCCTGTTGCTGGAAAAGGGGATGGTTTTTTTCCTACCTCACAGGGATGTTGTGAGGAATAAGAAGCTAAGGTCTGTGCAAGAGGTTATTTGTTTCTCTTCAACTTGGGGATCACACTTGATCAAGAGTGTGGAAGAGTACTTGAAAACTGTCATACGTGCTGTACGTTTGAGTTCTGTGTGTTATTTGTGTCAGTTTTAATGCAAGAGAGCAAAAGTACATGGTGCTGAAAATTGGGGATAAAAGGAGAACAGGCTCTCTCCACATACAGCAATGATGCTGTAGCAACAGGAGACAAGATATGTATGTCACACATCAATTTTTTTATCTTGAGGACAAAAGATTGTGGTAAAATACTGGTATTGTTATGAAAATGTCATGAGTCCGCACAAGCTAACTGCAACAAGTTTTGAATCCACTTTTTAAATTCATTTGTTAAACAAAATAAAAATTAAAGCACTCCTAAGTATTTCCCTCGCTGTGGACACAAATGTGGTTCACAGGTAAGGTATACTCTGAGCAGTAGTTGCAATAGTTGGTATTGCAGGGATGAAGGTTTATTGGGACTGAAATCATTCCCTGCTTGACAGCACTTCACAAGACAGGGACAGCTGATAGTCCTTGTCCTAAAGAAGATGGTGATTCCACTATATTATCATCGCATTGGACTTCACTTTATATTTTATTGATTTTTTTGTTCCTGAAAAAAAGAAAAAAAATTCGAAAACATAGCTGTGCTGTAAACTCTGCAAACTAAACATCAAAGTCCTTCCTATGTATTTGCAAAGCAATCAATAAAGTAAAGGTTTAAAATTGCAGGTTTTGTCTATCAATTTGTCTGTTACCCTTTTTTTGTGGTGGTCTGTTCTGCTTTTGGGAGAAGTAAAAGTTTAGCTTGTGTTCACACCAGCATGTCACACCTTAGCACATGGCAAAACCTCAAGGTCTTGTCTGAATGTGGATGGGTTTGATAAACAGAAATAATGAAGCTTGAAAATCATTTAACAGCCAGATTCTACATGTTCTCTCTTCTCACTGATGTCTCTGTTGGGTCAATCTCAAACATAATTATCACATTCATTTTCGAAATGACTTGTTTTTCAATCAAGTTAAATAATGGACTGCATATGTAGTCCTTAGAGAAGTGATTTTTTTACCTTTTGATTAAAACTGCTGTAGAACTGATCACATTTGAGATGTTAATCATCGATGTTAGCGTGTGGCTGCACTCTGAAAATTGTACTAGATGACACATGAAGACAAATTCCATTAACCACCTACTGAATGATAAAGTAGATGATTGCAAAGGGATGAAAATGTCTGTGTGTAGTGGGGTCATCCTTCCATACCTGTCATAAGGTCATGTATAAATGTGTCATAGAATCGTTTTCTCTTCAGTATCATCAGAAAGCAGGTTGATGAATGTGAAGAAAAATGTTTAGAGTCATTTAAAAAACCCTTCTTTTTTTTTCTCTGAAATGAAACTCTTCAGTAATTTATATGTGTGGACAAAATCTGGCATCCCTGTGAAGGGGGCTGCAAGGTAATGCCAAGCCCCCAGAGATAATACAGCAATCTTGCAGCTCTGAAATCCACTCATAAAAGTGTGGAAGGTTATGTTTTCCTCTGACAAGAGGAGAAAGCTGGTTACAGGCATATTTGAGTAGTTTTGTGGTACCGTGTATGTCTTCTGTTTTGCCTGTTGTGCTGATTTGGGTTTGGGCAGAGTTAATGTTCTTCACAGTATGGGGTTGGTATGGGGCTGTGTTTTGCATTTGTGCTGAACGCAGGGTTGATAACTCAGAGATGTCTCTCCCTTTTCCTGAGCAGTGCTTGCCCAGAGCTAAGGCCTTTTCTGCTCCTCATCCCACCCCACCATTAGGAGGCTGGGGATCACAGGAGTTGGGAGGGGACTTGGCCAGGACATCATTTCTTTGCTGCACAGCAGCAGTCTTCTGAGAGCAGAAGCCTTTTCTGCACATAGCCATCTGCTCCTGGAGACCAGGGATCTTAACATACCCATACCACAATGTGTTTGGCAGATTTAAATGGAAGAATTTCAGAGAACACCAGGATGGGGAAGAAATTCCTTTTCTGAATGCAGTTATATAATATCAGGTTTTGAGGCTCCAGCAAAGATCAAAGTAGCTATTGTGTTTGGGTTATGAAAACTTGCTGTGCTTGGTTCACGTTTATGTACACATTTAGAAGAAGTAAGGGCATGGGAGAAATCTTTGCCTTCAAGGTGATTGGGTTCTCCATCTCCTTCCCATGATACTTTCTATTGATTCTATTTTATTGGTGTAATTGCATGCAGACCCAAGCAGAACATTACTTATTTATGGGAGCAGTAGGGTCAAAAATTAGAATTTCTATTTCCATGTTCTTAGAACTGTGCCCTGAGCATGCAATCCAGAGAAAAACTGTTTAATTTGTGTAAATCTTTGGTAGATTATTAGACTACAGCTGCTGTAGTGCTTTTGGGCATTGTCCCTACTGCTATTGCACAGGTGAGAAATGCTGCCTTTGGTGCAGTGCAGATCATCATGCTTCTCTCAAACCTGTGTCTATATGAGGTTCACAAGTCGATGTCCTTGTACCTGTACCTGTATCTGGCTGCTAAAGGGTCTCACCATGTATGTAGGTTTGTGCTGTTTTCAGTATAGAAATTGCACAGCCCCAGCTCCTTTGAAAAATTGTGATGTTTCTTTCCCTTATTAACTCAGCAGGGAGAGTTTATGCAAAGGTTCGGCTCCTAACCCTGTCCAGTAGGATTCAAAGCAGATCTTTCTTGTCCCAGGAAAATACCTAACCAGCCATGCTGCCTGGGAATCTGAGAGAGCTGCTCCAGGGAATAATGTCTTCTTTTGCAGAAAAGATGACAAAAGCCACAAGGCTGTGAATGAAGGCAAGAAGGAGCAGGAGATGTTCATGTAGTGTGTGCAAGTCATTCTCCCAGCAGTGACAAGGCTTGAATTATCCTTCAGGGGATGGCTCTTCTTTTATTAATATGAGCTTTCAAATGTGTAAACAACTCGCTTCCCCTCCTTTCTGGCTGCCCTGTGTGTGGGCACCTACCTGCAAGGCGTTTCAGGGCAAGCAATGAAACTGTGACGTCTCTATGAACTGGCAGGTCAAGCAATGTACTGCTATGGCACCTCAGCACAGTACACAGAGGGATTGTCCCTTTTGAGTTTGGATTGTCTAAATGAATCAAATTTGTTTGTAGATGCCCATGCCAATTATTTTTACTATTTGGACAAATTCCTAAATATTCCCCTTGGTTCTGGAGCTGGAAAGTACATAATACACAGGTAGAAAAAGGAAGCAAAAACTTCTCTAAGTGCAGGGAAAACCTGTTTCAAGAAGAGCAAAAACTGCAGCTGGGAGGAGAATTAGTTTGCAGAAACTGAGAAAAGAAAAAAAAAGGCAAACTTATATGTACTTATATGTTACCACCCAAAAACAAAGGCAAGTCATGGAAGCAACACATTCATGCCACTTAAGAAAGTATATATTAATTTAATACAAATTCAATCTCATCTGTTTAAGCAGTGCGTGAATAAAGACTATGAATTGGATCTGATGCCTATATCCTGCAAAATCATGTTTTCTCCATTCATTTGGAAAATTTGGCTGTATGAGCCATTAACACTTTCATTCAGATTTGTCTAAAAACAAGTCAAGTCATGTGATATTATCACAGGCAAGGCCATCTTGTCCAATATTACCCCTAAAAATACAAATTTTAATCAGACACTCTGGCTTGCCACTCATTTTTTGTCTAATTCCATCTTGTATTTGCTCAAATAAAACCCATCACCCATGCTTTTCTCTTTCTGGCACCCTACCAATCCTAAACAAGTAATTCCCTCTCCTCAAGGAAGATTGCTCAAATTTCGTCAGTTTTCCTGCTTGCCTGGGCTTGTTCTTCGGGGGAGGAGAGGAAGTAGAGGTGTGTGTGCCCGTGTTCTGTTGAGCCATGCCAGCAGGGGAACTGAAACCAGAATAGCAGAGGGGACATCATGGGCAGAGATGGTGCTGGGAATGATAGAGAACCACTGCTGAGCATCAGCACCTCTGGTGTTCTGGCCAGTTTCTAATGCGCTACCACTCACACATCTGTCAGAAAAAAACCCAGATTCACCGTACATTCTCTATTTTTAATTTTATTTCAACTTGGAGATGACATTGCTGTTCTGTTTGAAAAAATAAAATAATGAATTCCAGTGAAGAGGATAAATCTGAGCGAAGAGCCAGGGGCTTGTCTACCCAAGCCCTGGGCATTTTCCTGACTGCTGTGCCCACTGGGGCAAGAAGGAAGACATCAATCTTGGGCATGGCTCTTCTCAGATCATAGATGCTTGTCCTATGGGCTATGCTTATACAGTGGTGGGGGACAGAGCTGAGAATGGCTCAGGACTTCTTTGGAACAGAAGGCATGAGCTGAGATTTGGGATTGAAATGGCACAAATCCATTTTTGTGCCCTGTGTGGCAGAACCACTGCTGGAACTCTCAGTTCCACCAGGGAATGCTTCTCATTGTAGTGCTAATACTTCAGGATTTCAGGCTGGTATTGCTGATTTTCTGCTACTGTATTGATTAATACCAACATTTTCAGATTCTTGTCTTCTTCAGGCAACCTTTGGCCTGGAAAAGGAGAAAAAAAAAAAAGCCAATTGCATAAATCTGCTAACCATAAAATTGAAGGATGGTGAAATTATTCTGCAACAGCATATCCATGTTCTTATTAAGAACAATTCAGCATTTTTAGGACATGTTAACTGCTGCAGCAAGAGGAGGAAGCTGCAGATCAATATGAAATAAACCACAGCTTCACAAAAGCCAATTTATAATTTTGAAAATATTTTTCCTTAATTGTGCAGGAAAATTGTTCATGAGTGGGACAAAGTTACAGAGAAAGCCTCAAACCACTTTGGATGTGCAGTTGCAGAACTCATCCAATCTGAAAAAAAAAAAATTGCCATATTGTAATGACAAAAGCCTGGAGGTAACCTGTCACAGAGAAACTGAGAAAGGGTCAGTGATAACTTCACTTCAAAATTGGAGAGGTCATGGCTGATAATTAATTATCCAAATCACTCCTAAGTAAATCTCTACCAAACAAGCTAACTGACCTATTGCAAAACAATCCCTCTGAGAAGGCAACAACATGAGACCTTTTTTCCAAAGGGGATTTTAACTGTGCAGCAGATTATTTTCACAGTGGAGCTGAAAGGGGTAGAGAGACTAGAGAGCAGCACCATCACATCGTGGCACTGCTGGTTATGGGGCAGCACACCCACCAAGGTCATGATTCCTGGTTATTGATTTGGATGGGATCCTCTTTGAGGTGATCTCAACAAGTGTTGTTTTAACATATCTTCAGATTTAATCAGATTTAAGTGTGCACTTGGGGACCTCCAGGAGCACCTCAGGGAGTGCTTAGGGGGGAAGGTCAGAGAAGTCAGACAATGGGCATTGTGAACTGAGAGGGCTTTTTGGCAGCCAAGCAGGACCCACCAGGAAATGGGGAATCTGCAGTGTGGACACACTGCTCTTCCAGGGATTGTGGGATGGGAAAGCAGGGAAGTGCTGTACAATGCAGGTCTCCCCATGCTGCCAGGTCCCATCTCTGAGCCTGGTCGAGGCCGTGCAGAGCTGCGTGCCAAGGGCAGACCCTTCAGCCTGCTTTGCAGAGATTTCACATCTTCTCCCAGAGATGCCGAGAGCTGAACCCTGGCTTGGGTGGGCACATCTGAAGAAGGCTTTCTGTATACAGAATAATGCTTCTGACATGACAAATTTTGGTAGTACCTGGCAATGTTACCCCAAAGGGAGCCCAGTTCTTAGTACAAGAGAATATGCACAGCATGATGCTTTAGCTAGGGCAAGTGCATGGGGAAAGTGTGGGGAAGTGGAGGTTGCCCAGAGCAATTTTAGCTACTTAAGCATTAACTACTAAATGTGTATTAATTTAGTGAGATTGTGGCCTAAGGATCCTCTAAGATTACTGCTTCCCAGAAGGGGCTTTCATCTTTGAGTGCACAGTAAATGTTTTCAGTACTTTGCTTTCATATATTAGGAAGGGTTGCACTAAAACCTAAAAATATTCTAACAATAATATAATCTGAAGTGATCTAAAAACAATATAATCTTAAACTAGATTTAATGTAACAGGTTCTGTAAAAATCTAGTAAATGAAGAGGGTAGGAAGTGAATGGCTTTTCTGTGAATTTCTTGCCATTTATCACTCCAAATTTTATATATTCACACAGTGCTTCACAGTTTAAGAGAACTTTGTCAAATCAAACCCAGCAGCAGACGTTCATCTTCATAATTACTGGGGCCAGAGAAGAGGAAGCAAGCTCTAATTTTACCAACACTATTCTCAGATGAAGCTTTCCATAATAAAAATGAATACAGCTGGAGTCCCACTAGTTATACAGAATCTTTAAGCTGGGAAATGAAAAAAGATAACTGGGTTTGCTGAATAAATCAGCACTGCCATCCCTGCTGAGGAATGTGGTTATGTGTGTCACAGCAGGAGGAGGTCAGTGTCCTGTGCTCTGGCTCTCTACAATTACCCAGGGGAGTGGTGGGGGTGCAGCTGGAAATGGTGCACTCAGCACATCCTCATCCACAGAAGGATAATACCCAAATGCACTGAAATGACAGGAAGAAAGGTCAATTCTTAACTGGTTCCTGGCACTAAAGCCAGGACTGCAGAGAAGGAAAGCTGCTATGTTCTCATAGGTGAATTAAGTTGGTGGTCTAACAGAGCTTAATTCCTCCCCAAAGCATGATTTACTGGGCTGGTGTGAGCCCAAGGGTTTGGCTGCTGCCTCAGCTGTGAGGTTCTGGGTGGCAAGGTGCCAGCCAGCCCCCAGTAGCACCTTCTGCCAGCTTTGTTACTGTTACTAATTTTTAAGGCATCACAAAACATTAGAGGTCCTTAAGCATGACATGAAGCTGTGGCTGAGATATTATTCAAAGAAGAGGGCTCTTACTGCTATTTGAGTGTTCACAGTAAGATTGCAGAGGTATTTGCTAATCCTAGTAAACAAAAAAATCCCTGCAGCTAAGAACCATCTTCAGAAAGCACAGGCAGGGTTGGCTCTCACACATTGTTCCTCCACTGTTTTTCTTTCCCCCCAGTCATGTACAAGCACAGTATTTTTTCACCCTTTCCCTTGTGTGGGGAAAAAAAATTCTTATAACAAGAGTTTTTTAAAATACCTCTTTTCCCACATGATCCTAACAGGATCCTCAGCATGTGCACATCTGTATGAGTGTAGGATAAAGGGGGAAAAGATGGTAGGCAAATATGTTGCAGTGGTATTAAGTGGCATGGGACTAGAAATGCTACAGGATCACTTAAGGGTAGTTTAAAATCTCTTTGGCCAAGTCACTGTCTTGTTGCCTGTCCTGGAAAAAAGCATTGTGCATCTAATTAAATCCTGTTGCCACTTAAAATGAGGGAAGAGTAAGACAGCAACTAGGTCAAAGTGCAGCTTTCAGCGTCTGAGAGCTTTTTAGATCACTGAAGAGCATAAAAGTTATCAATTTGTATTTTGGACAATGTTAGAACTCACAAAGCACATGAAGTGCTGGCAGGGCAAGATCTGACCTCAGTAGTGAAGATGTGTATTACATCCCATGGATTATTCTTGGACAGGTGAAAATAAATATCTCTGATTACAAAAAGGGGAATGTGTGTGATGCCAGAGCCAGGGTACTGATGTGAGCCTGAGGGTACTGAGGTTTCCCTTGGTGCAGCTGAGCCTCCAGGCAAGGACCTGCTGGGGGCCAGGGCTTAGGATAAGGGTGCTCTGTGTGTGCTCAGTTTGGACTCTGGCTTTTAATCAAGTGCTAGAATAGTCCCCAGAGGATCTTGGTACAATGAAAGACAAAGGAAAATATAAGACTATCTAGAAGAACCAGCTCATTTCAAAATTCACAAGTTTTGGAGAGTCGCAATTCCTGTACTCCCAAACACAGGAGAAGAATTTGTTCCTTGCTATGCCCATGGCTGGGAAAGGTCTTGTGAAACTTGTTTTAAACAGAAACTTTTGGCCAATAGTGGTAGTTTTACACATGACAGAAAAGTTATTATTTTTCCTGCCATCTGACAGCATCTTTAGAAGCTCATCCCTTCCCTTAACCTTCACATCAGCTGTTACTGAGTATAAAGCAGTAGGTTCCCCCTATTAAATGTCCTTTTCATAATTAATTATACAGTAACCCTCCCAGGGTGGTAAGTCTGGCAAGTAATGATGAATTCCAATGCAAACATGCTTTTGATAAGGGTAAACCTGCTCCAAGAGAGCAGGCACAAGGGACACTGCAACCTTCACCCATGCCCCTACAACAGAGTCGTTTCTCTGAGG
Organism: Rhadina sibilatrix; assembly: GCA_013400275.1. NCBI lineage: Eukaryota > Metazoa > Chordata > Aves > Passeriformes > Phylloscopidae > Rhadina > Rhadina sibilatrix. The sequence continues at coordinate 26,747 of VWYO01010375.1, forward strand.
TTTGTAGCTAAAGGGACTTACAGGATACTGTTGTTCAAGGCAGTTTCCCAGGTTGCCCACAATGGAAGCCCTCAAGTAACCCCAGAAAAAGATGAGGATATTACATGACTGTTTCTTGGGATTTATCATGCTGTGTAGAGTACTGAGGGGCCAGAGGGAAGTGCTGCATGGAGCACGGGGAGAGGCGCATGTTCCTGAATTATCAGCAGGGCAGGTTTCCTGCTCTGCCACAAGATATCATGAGAGGAAAGTGCTTTAGTTTGGCAAATGAGACTGCTCTCAGCAGGAAATGCCAAAAGAAAAAAAAAAAGAAAAAAAAAAAAAAAAAAATCAACCAAAACCACAACAAACGATTTTTTTTCCTTTTATCAAAGCTGAAAGCTTTGCTGCTGAAGCTGTGCTGCCTCGTTTTGGGTACCCACCCACCCCAGTGTGCCTGGGGCCCCTCCACCCTGGCATTTCATGCCACTCCAGCCAACACTTCAGTAGAAGAAATGTTCCCCCTCAGGGAAAGTGCAACACTGGCAAAAGCCTGGGAACAAGAACTGAAGGCAAACAAATGGGATTTCAGACCATTTTTTTCCCTTTAAGTAAGGGTCACTGGAGTGGCTGAGCACCCTCCCACCAGCTCTCAGAGCAGCTGGTCCAGGACCCTCCTCCATCATCCTCAGCAGGGTTTCACTCCTGTTCACTTCCACCATCGTGCTGCAATGGTGCTGGTTTCAATTTTTTATCTTGGCAGTCTTTCATGAAATTATATTATTTATAGTCCTGTGTCCATTCACATCATCATTACTCTCTAACAATAAACTTAATAATGCCTTTGCAAGCCTTTGTTATTTGCTGAATGCTGTGGGGTGCTGTGTTTCGGAGCTATCATGCACTTTACAGAGCCTATGATTTGTCTCTCGGGTATGTTATCTTGCTATTAGCTGCAAATAGGGATCTAGATAATGTTTTACATCTGTACCATCAAGAAGCAACAAATTAGACTCTTCCCTAGCCTCTTCTGCTAGCTCACTAATCTTTGTTAACTTCAGGAAAAATGGGGGAAAAAAAATGACTGTTTGTAAAGATACTGAGAAAACTCCACAATTCATATGCTTGAGACTATAAAAATTGAGATTTTTTAATCAGATCTGGTTGAAATTCAATACTCCTTTTCCTGGGAAAGCCACAGATTGTTGCTATTTGTCTTCAAGGCAAAATGAAAAGGAAGCCAAATGCATGAAATTTCTTTTACAAAATATATATATAAGAGATAAATATTAATTTCAAATCCACTATTTAGAACATTTTGTTTCAATGAAATGCAAAATAAAACAGTTCAGTATAAAAATCCACTTAGAAAAATATAAAAATATTCCTCCTTAGTGCAACAGAAGCATTTATTTTCAATGTATTTGCACAATAAAATAAGCAGCTTCCAGATGTTCTCTGGGAAATTGTTTTCAAAGGCTAACCAGACAGCAGCTTTCAGGATGCAGATAACTGAGCAAAAAATGCTGAAGTTTTCCATCCCCAGTGCTGGCAAGGTTTTGATCAACTCTTACAAGGCAGGGGAACAAATGCTTTTTAAAAGTTTCTTTCCACATTGACAAAGAACCAGCCTTTTGGGTCTTTGAAAGCAATGATTCAGTAGCTGAGGTTTTGAAGCTTTAAGAGCAGCTTAGTTTTGGATAAAGAAGCTTTCCAGATGGACAGACTGTGCTGAGGTGGTAGGACAGACAAACTGGTTGGGTCCCTGCTGGCCCCTCGCCTTCCTGCCTGCTTTGCCTGGACTCTCTTTAAAGGGTGCATCCCACTCAGTACAACATTTCCAAAAGTGATGTGTTCAGAGATGTGAGGTCTTGGCTGAACACTCTGAAACAGTTTTAAACACCTTGGATAGTGTTTACACACCTAAAGGAGTGAACATCATGTCATTGCCTGGACACCGGGAAACACCCCACAGGAAGTTTTTTGCCTTTTTCTTACACACTTGATTTTTCATCTTGAGCTTTTCCTTTCCGGGAACACTGTCAGCACCTGACACTAATGGAATAGAACTCAGGAATTCACTGCCAACCCAAATGCATGGGGAGACCATTTGGACTGCAGAAGATATGCTGTTTCTTCATCAAATTCATGTTCTTCCACCTCTTAAGATCTTAACCAGCCTCACGAGCCAGCCTCTCTGCTTACAGAAACAGAGTGATTTGTTTTGTTGGAAACCATCACCAGGATGGAGAGCAGACCTGTCCACAGCTGAGTAGACAATGATGCCTGTAAATACTCATTTGTGGATGGTGTTTGGAGTAAAGGGAAATCTTTATCACAGGATCAGTGAAGTAATATGAGCAGGGCGGTGGTTGCCTGATGAAGCTTAGCGCAGAAGGCAGTTTCACAGTATGAAAGTAGCACAGCTTAAGACTTAGGGACGTATGGAGTTTGAGAGGGATGTAGCTGCTGATGGGCACTATGGGATGTAAAACTCTGCAAAACACAGCTCTCCTGATTTCTCATGTGAAGGTATATGGGGTTTAGTACAGCTTATCAGCACCTCACAGTGGTAGGCACTGTCCTGCAGTAATGCTGTTACAGCCAGAGCACAAAAAATGTCATCTGGTGATGTGTAGGATGGCATCCACTGTAACAATGACTGATGGAAGCAAATCAAAGTTTATGGAATATTCATGGCTTTCTTAGCTGCTCCCTTTCTACCTTGAAGTGAGCTCCTGACACACTGGACTAACTTTGCAGTGTTGGTTTCACTCCCTTCCAGTGAAGGAGTGAAAGCACCTAGTGAAGGTAACTGGCTGCTTCTCACTGAATGCTTGCTAAGGGAGGCTCAGCCCTTCTTCTTTAAATTCTCAATCTTCATTTATCTCTGGGGTGATGGGTGATTTTTACTACTTTGTTTCCAGTTCGTAAAAGCCAGCAGTCAGAAGGGTTATGTGTGATTTCACTCCCTTCACGTGCTCAGAAATGTCTCTAGGACAAGCAAGCTAATGTTGTGGGGTTATATATCTGCAGCAATAAGAAAAAGAAATTTTTCTTATTTTTCTTCACAGGAATCTTGGCTCATATAGAGCCACAAGGTGAGTTACTGCACAGTAAGAGACTTGTGGAACCAGATTTGCAAATGTGGAAACCGAAACCATAAGTTTTAGATCCTAGAGGAACTCAAGCCCATCTCTGGATGTCAACCTATAATTGCTGGATGTGTAAGAGCAGGAGTGACTGGGCAAATGCTTCCTTTATTTTAATGCATCCAAGTAGCCTTTTTCAAAGGGATGCTGTGGAACATCCCTGAGGGAAACAGGACAGGTATATGAATAACTTGAGGGTCAGGTACCAGCCAGGTACCAGCCATTGTCCTGGTATATTCAAATTAAGAGACATAAATTCCTTCTCTCCTTTGTCTCTTTGTGTGTCTCCCCCTGTCACTTTTACTCTCCACCACACCTGTAAGGAAGTAAAGCATCCTTGGAACATCAGGGGAGCAAGTAAAACCACAGCAAAGGTTAAAGCACCAGCTGGAGGCTGAACTCTACTGGGATCTAATGTAGGTACTGGGCTGCCTCAGTCGTGGTGGCCTGTGAAAGAGAGGCAAACTGACCCAGATTTTACTGTTCCCCACCAGCCTCCACCCCCCAGTCCCTGGAGGGGACTGCTTGGGTAGCCAAACCAGCAGGACCTGCCCCAGGGAAACTGATATTTCCAAGTCTTGCAGGAGTCCCTCGCAGAAGGCATCTGCTGTCCTCTGTGTCAGGCAGAAAAAAGATCCTTGTTTAAACTTAGACCTAAAGCTCAGCAGCTTTATTCTCCAAATCAGGAGTTGCACACTCCTGCACATCCAGGAACAGTAGCAACAAGGAGATGATGGTGTGAGCTGGTATACTCCCAAAGGGGCTCACAGGTGCACCCAAGCAGTTAGACAGTGTTATTAGTAAAATAAATGAACACCCAAGAGGATTTCAAGCAGACCAGCTGTATAACATGAGGGTAGTGATGACACTGAACAGGTGCAATAGGGCTGATTTGGAATGGCCCCAGGGGGAGGTGTACAAAGATGAATGGGTCAAGCCCTGCTGTACTTTGTGCAAGCATACCTTCCCCTGCAAATGAAAAAGCCAAGGAAAAGGAAGCAAAGACTATAACCTAAACTCACCATCTGAGGGGCTTTCCTTTACTGGACAGCACACACTGCCTGGGTCATGCCCAGACTCTGCACTGACATCCTGGCTGCAAACTTCCCAGACTGCACCACCCAAGCAGCTGCTTCCAAGGGCTGAGCTGACTGATGGGGATGGGGCACAATGGCAGGAACCTGCTGGGAACAGTGTTAAATGCCTTTCCCAGTGTTTCAGGGAGTGCTGCTGCAGCAAACTGTGAAATCTCAGCCAGTGGTTCCCCATGGGGTTGCTCTGTGTGGCAGCAGGGACAGTGGGGTGCTGTGGGGAAGCTGACAGGCTTTTTTCCACTGCAGGCACAGATTTATTGGGGAGGACAAGGAGACTGCAGCCATCAAGTAATGGTAATGGAATGGAACAGTGCTTGAGTGTTCCTGCTAGCCCCTGGGGTGGAAATGCACCCTCACAGTGGAGGTCAGCTGGTTAGCTGGTTCTCTGTGCTTGGTATCGTGACAAGTGTCTGCTGGCATTGAAGTCTCATTGTAAGATAATTCACAGCAGCATTAATATTTGGAAAGAGCAAGCTTGAGCAAAAGACAAAGTGTGTGCATAGTCTGCTAATAAACCTAAAACCAGAATCTCAACTGGTCAAGATGACATGCTCAGGCACTGCAGAGCCTGCACAGGAAAAGGCAGCCTTCCTTTCTTGCTCTAGAGGCTGGCACAGGCATCAAAAGCTGCTGAAAGAACCTTCACACCAGAGGAATTGTGGATTGCTCACAGCAACAGGCACTTTCTTGTTCTTTGTAGTGTTTCATCCATGCCTCTTACAGTTGGGCAGTTGATCTTAAAGTCTTTTCCAAGCTAAATGTTTCTCTGATACAGTAGTTTAGTGGGAGATATATTTGAGTGGACACATCTGAAATTGGTGGAGGACAACTTCTACAGGTGTGCTAAGTGTGAGTTGAAAGAGAGAAACTACTTTCTACATTGCCACATGATCAAAAAGCTGAAACTGAAGTACTTATGCTGGTGATATCATGCCTATCAGCACCTTCCTCGTGCCTTGAGCAGGGTATGCAGTCTCCATCCCTGAGGAGGTTCAAAACTTGAGTGGATGCTGCTCTGTGCAACCTGCCCTAGGTGACCTGCTTGAGCAGGGAGTTTAGACAAACTGACCTCCAAAGATGCCTTTCCAAGTCACACAGCCTGTAATATTGCAAATAATGAGCTTTTACAACCTTTTGCTTTCTTTCTATTTCTAAAGGTCACTCATACTGCCTTTGAATGGAAATGGAATGGTCTATGGATAGATTCTCCATTTCTTGATGGGTCTCCAGGCAGTGCCAGCTGTGAGGACAGCTGCAGCACCACTCCCTTGCCACAGGCTTTGAACCCCAGGGCCTGAGCAGCAAACTGAAAGATTGATGAAAAACCTCAAAGTAAGACAGAAGAGAAATGAGGGTTAAAAAAACCCCCCCCAAAACAACAAAACAACTAAATAAAACCTCCACCAAAATCCCTCTACTCCCTGCTGCACCCTGAAGTCTGGTCTTTCTTTCCAAGGCTCTGCTCTCTCTGTAGTTGTTTTGCTGGTTTTCCACAACCTCCTGCGCTCCTGAGGGATAGCCACATCCCCCAAATATGGCCTGCCCTCCCCTTTGGCAGGATGTGATCAGCTTGACGAGAACTTTTCTACTGAGGACAGGACTGTCTGCAGATAAACTCAGGTTTTTGTAAGTGGGCAAAACTGGAGATGTATTCCTGTCTGGCAGGGTGTCTGCCTTTGCACGTGGACTACAGGGAGGCTGTTTCCCTTAATCACTTTTCTGTCTCTCACCCACGGCTCACAGGCAGGCGTGGGCAGGTGCTGCAGGAGGGTGCTCATGACAGGAGACCTACAAAAGCACAGGAAAGGGGCATAGGAGACCTGCCTGGAGCAGCATTAGCTGCAAAAATCAGGCTTTCCTATTCAAGGGCTTATCTGATTTAAAAAGAAAACAAAGATCTTAAGAAAACAGATGCATTAAAGACTAAAATATTGACAGTAGAGAAAATTGACCTTCAGTCCTTCAGAGGAAAGAAATGTAACGATTTGACTCTGTCTTGCTTTAATGTTGTTTTAAATCACCTACTTGGAAAATAAATTCATGTGTTACAATTTCCCCACCGTGTGGGGCACTGCTGGAAAAATTCTTTGCTGACGGAAAGGATGTCATTAATGTGTAGAGAGAAAACAGATTGATTGATTTTTTTTTCCTATAGCCTGTTTTAACAGGTCTATGTTAGTGTTTTCTGGTGGTTTCTGTCATTTCTTAGATGATGACCATCAACTGACATTTTTAATCATTGATTTTTTTGCCTAAGCTGCCTGCTTACGAAAACTGCTTTTAATAGGAATTTGCTTTGCATAATGTGGAGTTTAGCCTGTCTTCTCTAAATTATATATCAGATTTTTTCTTGACATCATCACATGAGGGAATTCCTCTGTTGTAGCACCTCTCTCAGATAAATTCCTTTGCGGCTGAATTAAAGGCAGATAATATTCTTGCAACTGCAGGGTATTTCCTCAGGGATTCAGGAGATGCATAAAGTTACAAGCTCCTCCAGCTTCCAGGTCTTGACTGGGCCTTCGGTGGCCGTGCACCTGGGGGTACAGCGCTGGGCTGGGGCGCCACACAGCCCCGGGGTCCCGGAGAACCAAGCCGAGGCCGCAGGACCAGTGCGGGAAGGAGTGACGCGGGCCTCGCACGCCAGTCCAAAGAATTGTTTATTAGAGCTACATAAACCTCAACTCGGGTGCAGAGCAGAGGCAAGGGCCCAGAATAAAGGCAGGGCAGTGGGCTTTGAGGAGCAGGATCAGGGTGGAGTTTAGGGTTGAGGGACCAATAGGGATAATAATGGGGAGGAGCACAAGGTGGGGTTTACAGAGCGCACAGTAATGGGCAGGCTAATGGGAAGAGATTAATATAAACAAAGAAACCAATGGGGCCTGGAAGAATAGGGGAGCGGTCCAGGCAGGGGCTGGTACAAGGGAGGATGGACAGAGAATATTCGGGAATAAGGGGTAGGTATCAGGGAAGGCTGACAACTGAATGGGTGGATACAACTTAGGCTAAACCAACAACCCGTGGTGAGGGGGAAAGGAACGAACCATCGGAGATTAAAACACAAAGTCATACATCACTACACTTTCCTACTTCTGTTGGGTTCTTTTTCAGCAGGAGTGAAGGGGCTGAGAATCATCCTCAGCCATACAGTAAGTAGTGCATGTGAAGCTCTTGCATGTGTTCTTGTGCTGTGTCTGGCAGACTTGGGCCTCTGCCGTGGTGACCAGGTGCTCGGAGGCTGCACAGAGCTGAGATCATGACCTGGGGACCTGGTAGTGTCCAGTGGCTGGAGCTAAATGTGCTGATGAAACCTAGGTCTGCATTTAAAAAATCCTGAAATGGAAAATATCATTCAATGCCAACAATGAAAATGAGGCAACCAGAAGAAAGAAGTTGCTCCCTTTTAGAAAACAATTTCTGTTCTTCATTTATTAGCTTATCCCTGACTTGCCATTTGAATTTTTAATGCATTAATTGTGCTGTGTATATTGTAGGAGACTTCTGAAAATGTCAGTAAAGTTAGATTATGATTTTAAAGGAACATAAAAGCTAATTTAATTTAAAGTCATATAATCCTCAAACTGAAGTCCTGTGTCCAGGTTATATCCTGTTACTTCTCATTGCTTATACTGTCAAGGTGCCTTGGAGCCCAAATCCTCACTGTGTGAAGGACTTTGGGAAAAGGGTCCTCTCTGCGTCTCTCTCCCCATCTCTTTTTCAAGGACCTGTGTTTTCTTTTGCCCATGATTTATGGGCAAGACAGATATCAAATCAGGTGGAGACAGGATTAATCCAGTGAGGAAAGAGCTGCAGGGATGCATCTTACAACATTTAGGCCAAAGAGGCTGAAAGAGTTGGGGGTTTTCAGCCTGGAGAAGAAAAGGTTCTGGGGAGACTGTAGAACACCTTCCAGTATCTATAGTGGTCATCTACAAGAAAGCTGAAGAGGGACTTTTTACCAGGGCATGCGGTGACACTACCTAAGGTAATGGCTTTAAACTCGAAGGAACTAAGTTTAGATTAGATATTAGGAAGAAATCCTTCACTGTAAGGTTGGTGAGTCCCTGGAACAGGTTTCCCAGAGAAGCTGTGGGTGCCCCATCCCTCAAAATGTCCCAATCCTGGTGGATAGGACTCTGAGAAGCCTGGTCAGGTGGAAGGTTCCTCGCCCATGGCAAGAGAGTTGGAACTAGATAATCTTTAAGGTCCCCTACCAAATCAAACTACTCAGTGAGTGTATGATGAATCACCAAAGCCTGGTCCTGGCATGTCCTCCTGGGCAGCTCTAGTACAAGTTGCCTGGGGTGTCCCCTTCCCAGAAGCGATGGTTCACATCAGCTTGGGCAGCACGCTGCAGTGAGCCACCTCCACTTATCTGCACAGCACCCTTCAGCCATCTGGTGACATTTGCATCTTCATCTATCACTCAGTAAATGAAAATACTGGATTTGTTTTGCTGCAACACTTCTCTTCCATGAATGTCTTGACATTTATATACCACCAAGAGGCATTATGTTATGTCAGGATTTTATTCTTGTGGCATTATCTGCACTAATTAAAGCTGTCACTACATGGCTGAAGCGGGTAGGAAAGTAATGAAGTTGCTTGAATTTCTCTATTGCAATTGCAATGAAGGAGTCAGCTGATGCCATGGGGATGGGCACCATGTCCCTGCAGCCTACTTTGAACCCTGCACAATGCCTTGACATGCAACAAAGTGCTTCATCTCTGGCTGGCATCAAGGGTGTGCCCAGAAGCTCCAGCACTGGAACGGGCACAATTCCTCAGCACATATGCATCTCTTTCATAGATCAGCCACCAAAAATCAAAAGAATCATGCCTTCTGGAAAGCTAGGAAAGACCAGGCTTAAATAATCCTGGGCAGTGGGAGAAGCACTTTCCATAGAGATGAATGCAGACAGTATCCATGAGTACTCAAGCTTTTCTTTCTCTTGCCCTATCTCACTTTCCTGGAGTACAGCCTGGGCAGGCAGTGGGACATGTAACCAGTGATACAACTCTGTGGTGATGCTCTAGGCTCTTGTGTTGATTCAAGATCCCAGCACCTCCTGCAGACAGCCCAATTGTCATCTGTAGCCATTTACTCACCTCCAGCTTCTGCCAGGAGCTTTAAGCTGTGTCCTCTCTTGTAACCTCCCTGAGATGTACCAGGCCAAAGGCCCATAAGGCTATATGCAGGATGTAATCTGTGCCTTGCCATCAAAGAGCTGTGGTATTCCTTTAGAATGTTTTTGCTCATGGATGAAAATGTAGCAGTTTGGGAAAAGTGAGCTACAGATGAGGAGGAGAAGTAATCTCCTACAGCTTTTACAAGCTTTATCAGACTGCAGGGCAAAGATATTTTTCTTCCTCCATGCAAATGAAGCAGTTTCTCTAGAATTTATAGAAGAAACTTTGTCCTGGCTTTGACTGGGATAATTTCTTCTTTGTAGTTGGTACAGTGCTGTGTTTTGGATTCAGTATGAGAACCATGTTAGAGTTTTGATTGTTGCTAATTAATGCTTACCCTGTGTCTGGGACATTTCAGTGTCCCATGCTCTGCAGTGATCAGGTGCACAAAGGCTGAGGAAGCATGGCTAGGAGAGCTGGCCCGACCTGGCCAAAGGGATATTCCATACACAGACTGACATGGCCAGCACATAAACACTGGGGAATTACCTGAAAAGGAGTCAATCAGGTACTGGGGACAGAGTTTGGCATTGGTTAGCAGGTGGCAAGCAATTTACTGTGCATCACTTCTTCTTGAGTTTTATCTCATTTTATTATTGTTATATTTTGCTCCTTTTCAGTTATCTCAACTTACAGGTTTTACTTTTGATTCTCCTTCCCATTCCACCATGGAGGGGCTGGGGTGTGGAGGGTGAGTGAGTGGCCGTGTGAGGCTGAGTTGCGAGGTGGGCTGAAACCATGACAGGGTTTCACACAGGCAGATATTATTTTTCTACATATAATACATTTCTTGGACACATAGAGATGTTCTAAGACTAACCATGATTTAAGCACAGTCAGACAGAGAGGGTAGAGGGTTCAGCAGCTGAGTAATCCCTCTTGCTGGAGTAGGTTTGTATTAGTGATGTGCCCATTACTTCTGTAGGGCTCGAATTTGAACAAGGAGACAAATTGCTCCAGGGTGCCTCTTCCCAGATGTTGGTGAGCAGTGCCATGTCCCAGGCACAGCTTCATGTCCAGTTAGTTCAGCCACTGACTTCTTGGAGGAGACTGTCATTTGAATCAGAAACTTTTCTTCTTCTGTTCTTTCTTGGAAATGGAATGTTTGACATATGGACTGCTTCTGATTTAATGACAGGCCCCTTTCCAAATGAGGGGTCAGATTTTCCAGTTAATTTTTAGCTACCATACGAATTCTGACACACCAAAGTAAAAACATGAATGTCTTAAAATCACAGCTTGGATAAAGAAAAGAAATAGGAAGTTGTTTTTTCTTTCAAAAAAGATTGAAAAGAAACTTGATTTGACATACAGCCAAGTGGGTCTAATGGTCTATGTCAGTGGAAAACAAATTCACTAATAACCTGTGGAACAGTGCTCCTTGGCACAGCCAGTATTCTGCCTCCTGCCACAGCTCATCCACACACTGCCTGCGCCATGGCTGGGGGCACCTGCTGGGATCCACACTGGCAAACAGCAGAAGATGTGCAAAGAGCTGTTCCAGCTGGAGGCTGGCTGGATGCTGGACAGGTTTCATATTGTGGAGTGTAAAGTGAATTATCCTTATCTTTAGTAGAAGATTTGTTCATCTCTCTCTCATGGGGAAACATGTATTTGGGAAATTAATGTTATCTCCAGCTAAAACCTCTAAGGCACCTTCCTATTTTAATTGTTGCTACTGAAGTCCCCTGACTTTGTAGTCTCTCTATTCTCTCTTGTTAGCAGAACTGGTAATTGCATTTTAAAATAATTACAACATTTCCTCTGATGAGCTTAGCTCCTTTAGCCAGGTCGAACAAAGGTCAGAGGAGATATAATATCTCTTAATAAATAAGCTGGGTGGTAAATGCTGAGGAGAGGAAAAAAGCTTTCTGAGCTGAAACGTATTATTAGCTCAGGATCAAGTGACTATATGTTGGTTATGGATAAATTTATACTTTCATATAGAAAACCATTTTTGGGTATCTGAAGAGGCAAGTTGTGGAGAGCTCATTTGGTCACAGAAGTGGAGGATTTGGCCTTGTTTTAGGATGGAGCATCATGGCCATGTGAGGGGCAGAACAGGTGAACCCTCAGAGAAAAGGGATGAGGTTTGTGCCTCTACTGACTCAGTTTTTGTACTGTTGTTACTTGTGTTTGAGCTCTCTGGAGTTCTGGGAAGGACATTTCTCTTTGGCTTTACCCAAAACAGTTACTGGAAAACCAGGGCAGTGAATGTGCACTGCTGCTGCTGGGGCATTCAGAGGAGTGTTAGTGCGTGTTTCCTTGTATTGCTCTGCTTAAATCTTTATAGTGGTTCAAACAACACCAGGGAAGAGTTACAACTGCAATAGCACATCAATTTGCAGTTACTAGAGAGCCCCCGAGGTCCCCAGTCTCTCATATTCTTTTCCTGTGGGCGAACCTTGTTTTTTTAATCATCATAGGCTCTGAGTTTGTGGCCTGAGAATGTCTTGGCAGGTGGGTGGATGTCTTGGGGTCCCTGTAAATTTGACACTTGCTGCCTGGCCCTTGGTCATTATAACAGTCCCCCTGGCTTGGCATTCCTGGCTGAACTGAGTCCAATATCCCTGAAAAGCAGGAGATGCTACTTTGTAAAGTTTTTATTCTAGGCTGAATATTCACAAAATTATCATCACTAAAATTACCCTCCTGTGTCCATCCACTGTGCACATTTTTCCAGTCTTCCTTCATGAAACCACAAAGTTCTATTTAAGTGAAGTGTTTTGCTTAGAAAAAACTTTCTCTTCAAACTGCTGACTCTTATCAACGGGGCCTGTGATAGCTCAGAAGATAACATCCACCAAGTGGGAATTGTTTTCAAAAAAGCTTCTTGTTTAACTGTCTCTCTGACATGCAGCACTGTGTTGTCTTTGCCTGGGACAGAATTCTGGATTTTAGACTTCTCCCACAGTAAGTCATGGGACCTGCTGGGTGCTGTCCTTGTAACATCAACTACAAGGGCATCCTTGTGGATGCCCAGACCTTGGGAACAGAAAAACAAGTTTTAGCACTCTTCTTCATTCTTCATGGGTAGGCAAATGCCACTGAATAAACAATTCTGCAGGAAACAAAAAAATTGCTATTTTTGACAAGATGGTGTACACACTGAAACAATGCTGAATTTTTTGAGAATTAAGTGTTTCTGGGAGAATGTGATTCAGCATTGTCTAAGAGTATGATCTGTTCTAAAAAAAATGCATTCTTTTTGTTTGCTTCTGCACTACCTGTTTGAATGTCTTATGAAAACTTAATAAATAACCCACTTCAGATTGAGAGTAAAATCTTAATGGGGTGCAGCACCTACAATTTCTAGGACTATGAAGGAAGGTTAAATGAAGCAGCATGTCCATTTTCCTACACTCATGCTGCTGCTGTGTATGCANTATGTTTTTTGTGCATGGTAGGAGGATGAAAAGAAAAACTTAACTGTGAGGAAAAATATTGTGAAAGCATTGATTTAGTATCTGAATCTCACGTCAATCAATAGGTCTTCAGCTCCTCACTGCCTAGCTCTTTCCTCTGTTGCAGCAGGGTACTCTAGTGATCAGTTTTGGTTAACAGAACACGAAAGACTAAACTACTTCATCTGTCAGGGAGATTTCTTTTGGAAATGCCAGCAGGGTCATACAGAAACTGAGAGCAATGGCCCGGCAAGGAGACAAGTCTCTGGGCAATTCCAAAGCATGGAACTGTGTATGTGCAGGCAGGTAGATGTGGTGTGTCTCTAGCAGCAGTTGTCCTCTTTTTTTTCAGAACAATACACTCTACTGACATTTTTATCTTTCAGTAGGGAATTTTTGTTTTTGTTTGAAAAACAGAATTTGGAAATAAGTGCATTTACTTTATGTTACATTACTTTACATTTTAAGCACTTTGCCATGGGTAAGCTGTTAAAATAATCATGGCTAACTTAATAAAAAAATCCAAAAGGTCAATGAATTGTTCGTAACTGTGGCTAATAATTATGTATAATCATGGATGTCCATAAGACCATCTCTAATGGTAGCCATGGAAGTCTGGCACATTGTTTAAGGATCCTTTATGAAGACTCTGCATAGAAATTGTGACCAAGGTTTATTAAAAGCTGCCCATTTCACAACCTGCTACCTCCCTAAATGAGAAGCATGTGGATCTGTAATGTCAGCACCTTCTGCAGGAGTGCACAACACCTCCATGTGTGTGTGGGACTCTTGTGCCTTAAAATAGCAGGAGCTGCTGTGTTAGGTGAGGTTTTCTGGACAGCTTTGTCATTGTCCATTAGCAAAATCAAATAATTCTGAATCATTAGGAATGCTTTTGTCACTCTGTTCAGTTTACAGAGATGCTGCACATTCACTCCCTGCTAGAGGAGAAGTTGCCTTGTCCTTTGAGGGCAGCCTTTCATTACACAGGAGCTAAGGTATGTGTGCTAGTAACCCCTAAGATGTACTTCCCTCTTTCTACTCAGAACGGGCAGCAGTCATGCTGGTGGTGAGAACACCATCAGTGCCATCACTCAAAGTGAAAAACAAAGGCTTCTCTGGACTATCTGGGCAGTGAATGCACCCAGTGTTACTTGTTTATCTTTAAAATCATGCAATGTTCATGGATGTTTAGTCTGTCACACACTAGTCATGCATGAACACAGGTACTCTCTTTGCTGGTGCTTTTAAGCCCTAGAGACCATGGCTGAGCAACAGCTTCTGCCTTCTTATAAAAGACCCAGGTTTTGCTGGTCCCACTGAACACCCTGACTCTTTGTGTATGCCAATGCAGCAAAATCTACATAGTGCCCAGTGCTGGGCCAAAGCAGGCTGTGGGGAAAGTGCTGTTAGACACCAGCAGGCTCTTCCAGTGATGTGGCTGCAAGAATATTTCAAAAAGCCCTTGAGTCCACAGAGTTGGCTGCCTTGTACAAGAAACAGTGGGCTTGTAATTAATTCTTTTATAATATTAATGACATTAAACAGTATTTTCCCAGATGATCTGAACAGAGATTGCTTTCTTTTTCACCACATTTAGATTTACACCAAAGGATAAACTTTAGAAGACATTACATAAAACAATTCACAGTGTGCCCCTGCAGAGGCTTGAATGCATAATATTAATGTTTCTCTTCTGTGTATGCATTTCTAATCAGGACTGTACAGATTTTATACAGGCTTTCACAGAACCCCTATCAGTGTAGTATCTGAAGGGTTTCCATGGTGCTTCAGCCACGTACGGGTCATTCCGTAGTGTGTCATCAGAGAAAAATGCAGTTGGAGAAAAACATTTTACTTTGTTTTGAACCATTTGAGTTTCGGGTTCCTTTAATGGCTATAGTTCTGGTGGCCTTAATAAAAGACTGTGAAACTGAGGCTGAATTGCATGTGATGATAAGAATGAACCTCTTGCAGAGACAAAAGTGATAAAAGCACTGTTCTTTGATGCCACCCAGCATCAGCACCATGAAAAACAGCAAAGTTCAGACTGAACTTTGCCTGCCTGCAGATGCGCAAATAGGAATCAAGCCTTCCTGAGCTCTCAGATATAGTCTCCCACTATCTCTGTCTGTCACTTCTCGTTTTCCTATTCACATGTCTACCAAGCCCATTTCTGCACATCGTCTTGCCAATTGTACAGGCTGAGGGACTGCTCCAGAGACTTTTGTGTCTGACCACTGTCCTCCTGCTTCTAGCCTGACACTATTATTGACAGTTTGCAGCTTTTGCTGCAGTGCCAAACACACACCTCTTAGCCTTAAAAATTATTCTTTCAGTTATTTAGTTTATCCATGCTCTATTTCAAGAGAAAAAAATCCATGGATCTTTGCCAACAGTTTCCAATGGCTAACTGCTCCAGGATGTTTCATGCCTCCACAGGGACTAGCCACCCATTTTGATGTGTGCCTACTCTAATCCACATTAACTCATACTGCAGACAAAAAAAAAAAAAAAAAGCAAGAAAGCAAGCAAGCATTTCGATTATGTTAGCAATAGCTTTTTCTATTTTGTTATAATATTGTTTTATGTTAGCCCCTGGATGAGGTAAGACCATCCGCCAATGGATGTGAGCTCCAAACACACTTCTGAGCATGGTTACAGTCACCTCTTCCCCACCCTCAGGAATATTTCATTATCCTTTCTAAAGCAGTATTCCAGGAGAGCCCATGGACTGCTTGCTCACACCCTTCTAGGTGAGGTTTCCTAGTGCTATGGTGACCTGAGAGTCTTTGCAGCTGACAAGAGGGACAGAAAGTGCTGATGGCTGAAAAAGGCAGGTGAGGAGGGAATCACAGGGTTTAAACAGGTGACTACGTCCTGGAGTGGTGACTGGGAAGTTCTAGGGCTCCAGTGATGCAGTGATACCTTGAGCTGTTCCTGGGGCTCATGGACACCAGGCCAGCCAAAGTGACCTGAGCACCATCACCCTCCTCTTCTGCAAAATGACAGAGTGTAGGGAGCTCAACCTGTGGCTCCCTGACATGGAATGGACAATCTCCAGTTAAAAGGCATGAATACGAGGGCAAGGATTTTTGTTGCACCATTGCCATCAGGAGGGGGACTATGGCTGAAACAGGATAAGCAAGTGGTTTGGTGTTACCTGGAATATTTTTGTAGAAACCATGGAAACAGACTTTCTCGAATTTAACAGCAGCTTTGCTGTCTGGGAGCTCATTCTGCACCTGCTTAAGCTGTTACTGGTTGCTAATCCCTTTCCTGTGGTAAGGCTGCCTGAGCAGGTGAAGCCAAGCATCGGAGTATTTGTCTGAGTTTGGTCACTCCACCACTATGGCTTCAAAGGAACAGAAATATTGTCAGTGAAATCTCTGTGTATACTATGAGTGTGTGTGTATGTTCCAACCAGATAATTTTAATTTATTAATGTATAAAAGCTCTCACAGTTTGCTGTTTGTCCTGCATTGTTCTTGTACGTGGACAAATCACTTCAGTGCTGTGTCAGAAACAATTATTTATAGCCTAGTGAAGGTCTCATTTTCATTATATTTTATCATTCTGCTTCACACTAATTACAAACTGGAACTGTTTATTTACTCAAACCACAGGGGCTCAGCAGTATTGCTAGGTACTCTGCATGGCAATGCAAAATGCAAAGAAGAGAGTTGCTCTCTGAGTGGGCTTGTTTTCCCCATGCACAGGCTGCCAGCATTACGGATGCACGGTGGAACCCACACTTCACTTCTTCTGCCAACTTGTGTGTTTTAGTGCTATTTAATATTCACTGTGAGGAGGGTATTTTGGAGGACTTCTACGGATCAGTGTAGTCTCAGAGCTGATTTATTTGATGAGGTCTTGTTTGTTGTGGGGTTTTTTTTGGTGTTTTTTTTTTTTT
>VWYO01010383.1:979-39279 GCA_013400275.1 Rhadina sibilatrix
TTGCCAGTGTTTTAAACAGTCTCTTTAGAAAGTGTTTCATTGTGATTATCATGGTAAACTATTAGATTACTTTTTTTAAAAAAAACCTTTTTCAGGTGCGGGTGGCTTCTTGCCTGCTATGAAACAGATTGGGAATGTGGCTGCATTGCCTGGAATTGTTCACGTGAGTATCTGCTTTGAAAATCTGCTCTTTTTCAGTTCTCATTTGCCTGAGATTATTGCGTTGCAAATGGGAGCTCTCATGAGAGGAGGTATGGACCAAAGTTCTTCTCAAGACAGTTTGTTAGGAACCTGTGTCTGAGTAAGGAGTGCTGGCAAGGGCAGGCTGCAAAATTAAGTTGTCAGAAAGGGAAGTAGCCACTTGCTTCGTTGCTTGTCTTTTGAGATACAGTTTTTCATGCTATTTCAGCTTCTTGAGCGACCTTTCCCCACTGTTTGTACTAACTGCTTGTTGGTTTTGAATTGCCTCTGCTCTGGAGTACATGGAGAAGTGTGGAGAGAGCAGGACGTGGTGTTATCTGTCTGTATTATTGTTACTGGCCTCATGTGAGTAGTGAGCCTTCACATGTGCTCAACACTGCCTTGCTTCATCTTGTGCCTTTTTGGAAGCAAAGCATCAGATATAACGATTCAGGAGGAAATGCTTACCTGTGACTCTTTTCAAGAAGTGCAAAGTGCGATGTGGAAATGATCCTTTTCACATTCAATATTACAGATACTAATAAGTAACAAATAACAGATTTTTTTTTTTAATTGTCTCTTTTGGCAGAAGTTTTGAATTTATGGATGCAGTAAAAGGCAGACCATCATCTTGTTAAATGCCTTAGGGGTTATGCCAAAATGGAGTTTAGTAGAATAGTAACAACCTGCTGAAAAATGGGAATTTGGGCTGGTAGTTTGTAGAAGAGATGCTGCAATCATGTACATATTCAAATCTTCACTTTTTATTTCCAAGCCAATTATTTCTTGGTGATGGCAAGGAGAGGCATTTGCATCCCATTCAAAAGTACTGTTGGCTTCAGTGTGTCGTAGCACTTTTAATAGATATTGAAAAGTTCCAATTTCTGATCACTTTCTTGGTGTCACGGGGTGTTTGCTTCAGAGATCTGCTCTCTGCTTTTTTTGACTGCCCTGTAAGTGCAGGAGATTAGATCCTCATCTGAGTTAATGTGTTCCCCCACATCTGAACATCCATTCTCTTTCTGGTATATTTTTTTGCAAGTGTGACCACCACTGCCACAAGGCAAAGTATAACCAAGGCAGCTCTGCAGCATCGAGTTTCATAAAGCTTTAAAATTGCTTTTCAGAGATCAATAGGCCTTCCAGATGTCCATTCTGGCTATGGATTTGCCATTGGCAACATGGCTGCCTTTGATATGAGTGATCCTGAAGCAGTGGTTTCGCCAGGTAAGGATGACTGACTTAACCTGCTCTGAGAAATATCTGGGATGGCATAAAAATACTTTTCAAAGTAGCAGGACTTTACAGTACCTTACATTCAGAAAGAAAGCAAAAAATATGAGAATTATAGGGAGTTAAGGGGTGCTTAATTCTTGCAGTTAGAGTCTTTATTCCTTATGGAGCAAGTAGTTACATTGAGAACAGCTAAACAGTACAGGGAGAATTACCCTTGTGTTTGCATCTTGGACTTATATCTCTCAGTTTTGAAGTCTTTGACCATGGGGTTTCACCAGATTAATAAAGAACTCACTCATTTCTTCGAGTAGTTTGGAAACATCTTTTGAGGATAGTTCTGTACTTCAAAAGTGAGCTTATAGTATGTCTGTCTTTTTAGCAAACACCCAGATCTTTGGTTACTGATAGACTGAAGCTTGTGTGGTTGTCATGAAACATGATACTCACGTTCGTGCTTTTGAGATTACAGCTCAAACGTTCCTGATTGACTCAGACCCAAGGTCTCTTAGTTTGGTATCTCCCCTCTAACATTAGTAATACCAGAACCTTCATACTAAAGGTGGCATGGTTATCTCTCACATTTGGCATTGCCTTATAGAATTTATTATTACAAATACTAAGAGTTAAGCAAAACACCAAGAACTGAAGTTTAATATTCCTTGTAAGTATTAATTACTTCTTATAACTATTTATTATTTATTCCAGTAAAGATTCAAAAACAAACCTATTTTTGGGGATTGCTTTCAAGAACACTTTACATCAGGGAGCCGTGCTAAGATCTGTCACTTTTCTTCTGACCTTCCTGTTCCAGCAGAACAGGAACATTCTGTCTGCTTTCCCTAGGCAGCGTGTTTTATAATTGCATCCACTTCTCTTGGTCAACTTGCTGGAGTAACTTTGTAAACAGAGAGCTCTGTAGGCAATCGTACAGTTATGCCTTGAAGTCTGAGGCTTCATGTAAATCTGTTAAAACAAAGCTTAATGGGGTTCTGCTTTTTTTTTCTGCAGTATTGTGTCACAAGAAAAGGAGTGAGATTACAGCCTTCAGTACATGCTTCTCCCTGACATGGCTTTTTCTTGACTTATAGGTGGTGTCGGTTTTGACATCAACTGTGGTGTCCGCTTGCTGCGGACAAATTTGGATGAAAGTGATGTGCAGCCTGTGAAAGAACAGCTCGCCCAGGCTATGTTTGACCACATTCCTGTTGGTGTTGGCTCCAAAGGTGTCATCCCCATGAATGCCAAGTAAGAGAATGACTTAGACTAGAGGGGACATCTCTGTTGTTTGTTTTAATGCAAGATTCGTAGGTGGGATACTTAAGAAAGGAAAAGTAATTCTAAAATGCTCTCCATCTTTTCTGCATATGTGCTTTACCAGGACTGACATAATCACCAATGCAGTCAGCTCTTTATTCCCCCATTTAAACCCCTCAAAGGTTCTTGCTGGGTTCTCATTTCTTCTGACAGAAGAATTCCATGAACATGAAGGTCTTTTGTGAAATGGATGAGAGACAGGATTATAGATAGAAAATAGGATATTTCCCACCCAGCAAAGAGGAAAAAGTGATGATGTACCAAAAGTTAATATATTTGTAGAGCTTGATTTCCATTAAGTATTAAGAAGCTGGACTTATTGTCCAGGAGAGCTGGGGGCTGAGCATAACATAATAGAATAATTTAGGTTGGATGGGCTTTTTTGGGGCCATCTTGTCCAACTCCTTGCAGGAAGGATATAAATCTGAAGGTAGGTCTTACAAAAAAATTGCATCAAGTTGCTCAAGGCCATATCCAGTAGAGTTTTGAGTATATCCAAGGATAATCATCTTATGTAGGTGTTTGATAATTGTAGGGATTTGGAAGAGGCACTGGAGATGGGTGTGGACTGGTCTCTCCGAGAGGGCTATGCCTGGGCAGAGGACAAGGAGCACTGTGAGGAATATGGAAGAATGCTACAGGCCGACCCCAACAAAGTCTCTTCAAGGGCAAAGAAAAGGGGCCTGCCTCAGGTAATCTTATGTTTCAGGAAGGCTGTGCATGCTCCCAGGGTTCAAATGTAAAGGTTAGAGAGTAGTTCTCTAATTCAGTGTCTTGAAGAAGAAACTCTGTCTAGCACTTCTGGGCAGGGGGAAAGGTGAGATGGTGAGGTCAGTTTTGAATAATTCTAGACAGATCTGCAGCAGAGGACAATAATACTGAGTTTGTACCCGAGGTCCCTGGGGCCATCAGGTTTTCATCTGTTAACAACGGGTACTGGAAGTTATATTGGGTGGCATTTTCATGTCCAGATGTATTTTGTTTTGGAGAGATAGGCAAGTTAATGTTCAACTTCTGTCCGTGTATGCTCAGCAAGTTAATAGCAGGGCAAGAAAAGACACAATAATCAATGGAACTAGCTCACAACTGAATCACAGTTTAAGAGTTGGATTTCATTTCTGTATATAGTGTCTCACTGCTCTGTGTGGAATAATTTGAGATGGCTATACTAATGATGCATTTGTAAAGCTTTCTTGTATATTCTTGATATTAATTGATATTGTATTGATATTATTTGTTAATTGGGGTGGGGCAAAATTACAGCATTTTAACCTTAAAATAGTGTTTTGTCCCCAGTTTTCACATTTGCCAAGTGAGCAATCATCTGTTACAGAGTTGTCTGATCAGTGTCTTGTGATTGGCAGCTGGGGACCCTGGGAGCTGGAAATCATTATGCTGAGATCCAGGTGGTGGATGAGATTTACAACGAGTATGCTGCCAAGAAAATGGGCATTGACCACAAAGGGCAGGTGTGCGTGATGATCCACAGTGGAAGCAGAGGGCTGGGCCATCAGGTTGCCACAGGTATGATCTGACTGGTGTAGCTACCTGGAGCGGGGTAAACTCCTCAGCATGATCTTGTCACTGACAGCAGATTCCAGCACCAAAGAGCATTTCTTACCGTGCAGTTGATGAGAGCATCCTGAATTGCCTGGTTAGGTGTTACCTGCTTGCAAACAATTGATAATGTTCTGCCACAGATTTGCTTTTGCATTTGAGAAATAGCCTTGGGCTTGACCATTGAACAGATGAGTTCAGTTTTAGAATATAAATTACAGGCCCGCTTGTTAATCTCAAAGATTGCAGCAAAATTAAGAAGCCACTTTGACTTTCTGTGTTTATTTCCCAGATGCACTGGTGGCTATGGAAAAAGCTATGAAACGGGACAAAATCATAGTGAATGATCGCCAGCTGGCGTGTGCCAGGATTGCCTCTGCAGAGGGACAGGATTACTTGAAGGGAATGGCAGCTGCTGGCAACTACGCCTGGGTTAACCGCTCTTCCATGACTTTCCTAACACGGCAGGTAGGAGCAGAGTTGTCTCTGATGCAGATATGTTTGCTGCTTCATCCCAGACATAGAGAACAGAGAGTAGCTGCACTACTTAACTGAATATAATTTTTACATTTCTTAAACTTTTTTTCTGGAGAGACTTGCACAAAGTCTTGACTGCAGTCATCTGCAAACCACATCTAAAACCTCTCAACATCACCGGATTGTACTTGGCAGAAGCCACTTAAGCAGTGTTTTTGAAAATGCCTTGAGCTGGAAAAAGAGGATACAAGAAAACTGGGGGGGTTGTTGCTAAAATTGGGCTTTTTTTGTTGCTAAAGCCAGCTTTTCAGAGTTGCACAAGTTTGCCTAATTGATATCTGACTGAATTACAACAGGAAGCTGCCAGTGGGCAGAGAAACAATCTGTGCAGTCCAATTCTGTCATTCTCATCATTGTATTCAGTTCCACTGTGGCTGAATTGTGACGATCTTGAATCTCACATCCTGATTTGCTCTCTTTTTAGGCCTTCGCCAAAGTCTTCAACACGACCCCAGATGACCTTGACATGCACGTTATCTATGATGTGTCTCACAACATTGCCAAAGTGGAACAGCACGTAGTGGATGGAAAGGAGCGGACTCTGCTGGTGCACAGAAAGGGATCAACCAGGGCCTTCCCTCCTCACCATCCTCTTATTGCTGTTGATTATCAAGTAAGTTTAGCTTTGGGAGAAGGAAATAGAGAGTTCTGGATTAATCAGACAATTTTAGGGTCCCTAACAGATACCTATATGCTGTGAGTTCGTTTTTTTAAGGCACTGGGACCCTGGTGGGATGGCAATACTCAGCTTGTGTGTGTGTTAGATCTTTGGGACACTGAGCTCCTGCTCCATACCCCAAATGGTTGGAAGAGCATATAAAGGAAAGCAGTCCTTTATTCCAAGGGCAGGATTCAGTGGTTTGCCTTGTCTATCTGCTGGACACAAGGCTTTTGATCTACTGGTCTGCATCTTTCAGTGCAGTTGCTTTTCTGGAATCCTTGATTCCAGGCACCGAGTCAACCAGGGATGCTCTCAAGGAATGTTAATCTGACCTACTTTTCTGGAGATACAGTTTCTCTCAGACTTTTATTAAGAATGAGTTTTTTCAGGTTTTTCTTACAAATGAATGTTTTGCATTCACAGCTGACTGGACAGCCTGTTTTGATTGGTGGCACAATGGGCACCTGTAGCTATGTCCTCACTGGCACAGAGCAAGGCATGACTGAGACCTTTGGAACTACTTGCCATGGAGCTGTAAGTCAAGAAGTTATTTCAGAGAGGGGTTGGGATGAGACTGTCATCCAGAGAAAAAAGTTGTTGAAGGGTCATCCAATGTGTGATTCATCTGTTGGTCATACAAGTAGAGTAAGTAGCCTTGCCATTAGTCCCTGCCCAGGACAGCTGCAAGGTAGAAGTCTTTGTCCCTTACTGAGTAGTTGTGACTACTTAAAGTCATGGGGATACTCCTTTTTATAAGGCAGGTGTTAGGATGAAGATGTGGAGAATAAGCTCCTTTTACCAAATTCTGATACCTCTGAGCTAACAGGAGGGATTAACTGTGCTGAGGCTGTCTATATAAAGTAGTTAAAGTATTTCCTCCTCTGTTTTTCATAGTGTGAGACAGTCATTGAGGAGGAGAAGTATCTTCCAGTAAATTCCAAGTCCTGAACACTGTTTGGTTTGGGTAAAAAGACACTTGCAGACAATTGTGTTACACAAATGAAACTTTCCTAGCCATCATACCAGAGGGGTGATTTTGCAGGACCTGTGACCTTGTGACCTGAAGGCAGAATTAATTTTCTGTATTGAGGTTTACTGTGGTCTATGCTCTCAGTCATTCTGTGTTTGCTTATAATGCAATAATGGGATTTTTTTATAAGAAAGAGTTTTGTTGTTCCAAACTGCTACAAAAAATAGAACTAACAAAACTGTTGGCCTAGGGTCGTGCACTGTCTCGAGCCAAATCTCGACGTAACTTGGACTTCCAGGACGTACTGGACAAGCTGGCTGACATGGGCATTGCCATCCGTGTTGCTTCTCCCAAACTGGTCATGGAAGAAGTGAGTTTAGTACTTCATTATCTCAGAAGGGGAGTCTTGCTCCCTGGCTGAATGAACCTCCCTGGCCTGATTTTTTAGCAGTACTAAGCAATTGCCAGTACTCTAAATATGCAGCTTGTGTAACTTTTGATAGAGCTGTCAAATTTTTTGGAAAATTATATGAACTGTTCTCTATCCTAAAAGCATGCTGAAAGGGGAGATGCCTGATTGACAGGTTTTGGGGGGTGTGTTTTTTCCTCTTCTGCCTGGTGATAGGGATAACTGCTATCTTTGTGTGAGCGTCTACAAAAGTAGCTATGTTTTATGGATTTTCTTGAATGGTGTTCTTCCTGCTTTAAATTTACCTTACACTGCAGCTTTCATAAAGATTAGTAGCAGCTTAAAAGATCATCTTTTAAGATGAACTCCCATATTTGCTCAAGGAGAGAACTCTGAATGGTCAGAAAACTTTGAATATTATGACTTTCAGTTCCTCTGCATTAACATGAGCATATTTTTTCTGTTCACAACCTCACTCATGAAAGTGTTAATCACTATGCCTTTCTGGGTGTTACACGAACATGTTGATCACATTAAAGTCTCTATTTAAGAGCAGCTTCCTTCTCAGAATAGGGACAGATGGGGAAGCTCCAGAGTTAAACCTTGACTACTGTCACTAAGGGGCAGTGAAGATAAAACTTGAAGGCTACCTGTAAAGAAGAAGTTGGAGTCACTTCCTACTAGAAAATGAGACTTGATATTCTCACATGCTGGGGCACTGATTAACTGAAAAACTGGATTAAAATAGCTAATATTTTATCTGAAATACGATGAGAGCTGATTTGGAAAGCTAAGTATCTAACAGATTTCTTAGATACATAAGGTGGACAGATTCTCAAAATGTTCACCCTTCATTCATTTATATGGTTGTTTTTGTGAAGAATGGATTTCAAAACCCTACACCTGACTTCCTATCTTCCTGTGACTATGGGTTGTTTATAGTTTTGTTTTTTTGTTTTTTTTTTTGTTGTTTGGTTTTTTTTTTTTTTTTTTTTTGGTTTTTTGTTTTTTTTTTGTTTTTTTTTTTTTTACCCTCCAGGCACCAGAGTCTTACAAGAACGTGACTGATGTGGTTAACACCTGCCACGAAGCTGGCATCAGCAAGAAAGCCATTAAACTGAGACCTATTGCTGTTATAAAAGGCTAGGAGCCAACAACGCACTGATGTCTTCAGGCCTTACACAAAACTGACTAGAATTACCATCTTCCCACAACTCTTGGACTCTGTAGGATGCTCAAATATCACATTCCTGTTCTGGAAACAAAACAGCTGAGGATACACCTATTTTTAACCACTCCTAGCCATAATTGATGCCTCTCCTCCTTGTTATATGGCGTTCTTTTCTTGTGAGGACAGGGCAAAGAAATAAGTAAGTCTTGGTTTTTATATGCAGTCCTTTCTCCATTTCCCTGCTCAGGCAGGACTTCAGACTTGCCTGAGTTGTCACTAAGTGCTGTGCTGCAAGACCACCCCCATCAGTGAAGGTGGTGCATGAACCAGACCTGCTATCTCCACACCTGAGTGCCTGGAGCTTTTTCTGCATATGGAAGTACTGTGGGTAGACAGGGTATTGCACTTGTGGGCAAGGAGAGGCTGTCCTGTTTGCAGGTACTTTTATGCATAGTCTGTACTGTTGCATGTTTTGTGGCAATTGACTAAGAAATCTGGAGTTGGGAGAGCAGTCTCCTGCTCAGATTGAGAGGGGCTAGTTAAGTTTGGGACGCAGTCTTACCACAGCCTCTCCCATTTAACACAGCACCTTGGTGGACTTGGCTCAGGACAAGTAGGCTTTCCACAGTCCTTTGGAAAAGCTGAGTAGAACTGAGTATGTTACCTTGAGAGGTTTTGTTTGCCTAGTAAAAGTTATAACTTAACTTAGAGATGTGCTAATCCAACATTTTAAAAAGCTCTAGGCATGTGAAAGTTGGATTGGGTAATGCTGCTCACTGTGTCCCACAGCTGTGATTTCAGGGTCAGGCCCAGTGCAATGGGACTTACAGTGTTTCTTTTATGTTCATTAACCAAGACTGGAGGGGAAGCTGACCATCCCCACTGGATCACTTTGGGGGATTACAATAAAATGGGAAGATGGATGCAGCAGCGTATCTGTGTCATGTTTATTCTGTGTACTTGAAAGTAGAAAACACATTTTAGCCGTATACGAGTTCGAAACGCATTGTGTCTTGTGACGTCAGATGATGGATCTTGCAAAGAATGTGCAGATGGCAGAATTTTTGCAGGATACAGGAGGGGCAATGCAGTTTCCCAGCTCGGTTATGACAGGGGTGTGGTGGCTGTGACTTGTCCTTGTCGGCTGTGCTGAGCCCACCTCGCCGGACGGGGATGGCGCCTGCCTGCAAGGCTGGATGCCGGCACAAGAGGGCGGCTGGAGGGAAACAACACCCCAAAGCAAGAGTGGAGCCCTGCCAAGGATTCGTGTAAGGGGAGCTGATAGTGATTGATGGACTGCAGAGCCTTTTGATGAAACATCCCTTAAAGTTCAGGATCTTAGAAGGCATAGTGGTATTTCGCTGTCGTAATCACTTTGTTCCTATGGGTTTCTTAGGTTCAAATGCTGTGCTTGTGCAGGTTCAGAAGCAGCACCTACATACTTATTAGGCACTGCTGTGAGTTCTTGTGGATCTGAACCTACAGGTTGTTTCCCTCTCCTTTCTTCTGTGGAACAGCTCCAGATTGCCATTTTAGAGGTCTGAGACACGCTGAGTTTAAAACACAAATCATTTCACCTAGAAATATGAATTAGACTCCAGTGACTGAAAGAAAAATTGGTCTCAAATCTTCTGCAGAAGTCTATGTTCCTTGCAGAAGTTTGTAAATACTTCAGCTTCTTTGATGTGGAATGTAAGGGAACCTTTAAAAAATTCATTTAAAAATAAGCATTTCACAAATACAGTTCTCCTTTCAACTTCTACTTACCCTTACCATTAAGGGAAAAATTTAAGCTTTTTACACGCAGAAATCATGAGTACTATGGAGGTGCTGTCATATTGATGGGATATATGCCTTAAGTCCTCTGATCATCAGTGTTTATGCATTAGCATTCAAGACTGCAAGAAGAGCTGTCAGTTGTGGTTTCCTGTTACAAAGCTAGTATTAGTTTTGGTTACATGTGCTGTATGAAGTCAAGTGCTGGTTTCCTAACCACCTAAAAAAGTAAGGAAAACTGTAAGATGTCTCCCAGTTCTTTGATTTTTTTTTTTCCAATTCAAGTCTGTCTTTTTTTCTGCAAAGAGGGCTGTCCACCAACTTTTTTTATTCTGCATTTTAAAAACTAACTTACAAGAAGTGTTAGGTAGAGAAGGCATGCATTATTAAAATCCATGTGCTGAAATACCAGTGGATCTGCAGGAGCATTTTGGTGACGCCAAAGAACCAATGTGATTATTGAACCATCTCTGCTTCCATGGAAGATTACTGAGAACTCTGAAATACCTGTTAATGATACACTTTCCTCCCCAAAAGACTGAAAAAGCCTTGGTGAATGAGTGTTAGGGCCTTTTTTCCTTAGGATACCACATTTAGGAGATCTGGTCTACATCTACCCTTGGAGCTGCTGCAGACTTCCAAGCAGAGGCACTCACCAGTTCCCTGCCTAAGTTCAGCTGATTCACTCATCTGTGGCCTGCAGCAGCAGGTTTGTTGGCTTGCACAGGCTGTCTGCATTAAGTCTGCACTTCAGGGTTTGGTTGCCTTTTGGCAACTCTTTCAGAAAGCCCTTGGATTGCAGCCCAAACTGGGAGTGCTGTTTGTGGGGTGCAGTACCAAGTGGAAGGGGCAGCACTCAGCCTCTGGGCTGTGTGAGACCCTCGGGAAGGCGGTTCCTCCCAGCAGTGTTGCAAATGGGACATCTGTGTTTCATTTGTCAGAACAGATGGCAAAGCTGGGGTGCAGCTGATGGTCTCCCTTGACTTGGTCACGCTTTCTGTTCTCTAGGTGCCTGACTCCTCTAATTCAGCCTCTCCCAAGAGAAACCAGACCCCTGCTGTGGTATATTTGCACCATGCTGCACATCTCACGGGTTGGGAGCCTGGTGTCTGGTGTTTATCACCTGGTGTCACTTTTGTTACCTTCCTAAGTCTCTTGGGATTTCTGTTCCCTCTTCTCTGACTTTCCTCTCCCTGCTTTAAATACAGCTCTGCACACACCACTTCCTCCTACGCTGGTGGTCCCAGGCTGGTGTTCTGGCCCAGGAGGAACAAGTGATCTCTGACACATCTCTGGCACAGGCACCACCACTCTGTCCTCTGCTCTCCTTTGTTCCTCTCAAACATAAACACACTTAACTGGCCTCTCCTCTCCCTCCACCGCCCCAGCCTTCAAAGCCATCAGACAGAGCAATATCCCTCCACACAGAGAGCGTGTGCCAGCACGCTCCCAGCTTGCAGGAAAGCTTCAGGGAAGCAGCAGGCCCTGCCTGTACCTGGCATTTACTTTGCTCTCTGGACTCCTGTCCTAGCCCAAGGGGTTTTGATCACCAGCACTTCTGGTTTTCTGTCTGGAAATGTGGCAGTGGGAGGTGTAGAGTGGAAAAGCAGGAGCTCTGCAGCCCCCAGCCAGGGAGACAGTGGGTACAGGTGCTTTGTCCCCTGCACCATGGGAGGAAGAAGAGGTTAACTTCCTGGCACTCACAAACACCAATAAGTATGTGGTGTTTGATGGGGTTTTTGTTTGCAATATGTAGCAGGAGGGAGGGGATCATGCTGAGCGATGTGTGAGGTAGAAGAGCGCAAGGTACAGAAATATCTCTGGGTCTCCCGTGGCAGCTTGGTCTCCCTCAGGCAACCAACCATCCCCAGCCTGAGCTGCTGCTGCTGCTGGCTTTCTCATTGCTGAGCACATCCCCATCTTGCTGCACCCTTATTCCCAAACCCCAGGAGACTGCTTTGGATCATGTTGTATATGTAACTTCAGAAACCAAAATAATCACTAGTCTTAATTGCAGAGACTATGACCAGGAAAGGGAAATGGAACCACCCACCAGCACTTAATATAACATTTACTAGCTTAGTAAAAGACACACGGGCTGGGCTGCCCTCACAAGCTGAGATGTTTGAGTCAGCCTTACATTGGAGCCTATTCCAAGAAATCACCTGGTTACCCAGCTCTCAGCTCTTAAGAATTATAACCTGTTTGTACTTTTAATCTTAAATAAAACCAAACCAATGCACTGGTGGTTTTATTTTTGACTAACGCTTGCTATTGTGGTGCTTTAAATTTGTGTCATTCACAGACAAGTTATCAACCTTTAAAACCATAGGTAGGCTGATGAGTTCCTCCACTGTTTCCCTGCCAAATGTTTAATCGCTTCTTGGATGAGGACTAAAAAGGTATCATTGTAAATTATTCTTTCCCTCAAAGGTATTTAAACTGCAGCTGTTGCTAAAGGGATTTTCTCCACCTTCCATAGGAGTGTTTTTGTCAGGCAGATACACGAAGGGCTGTAACAAGCACTTTCTCCTCCATTTTGAGTTTTTTGAGTATCTGTGTATTTTTAATCTAGCCCAGAAAGGACTTTGTCCATCTTCCTGACACAAGTTGTGCATGTCTGCAGGGCTGGAGCCCTTTCATGGTGGGAGAACCGAGCCCTGCAGAGGAGGAGAAGACTCTCCATCCAGGGAGCCCTCTTTGCCCAGCCCACTCCACAGCCCATGGGGCTGTGCTGGCAGGAGGGTGCCTGAGAGTGCTCTCCTACCCTGTGGGCACCTCCATGGCACAGAATCCCTCCCCAGGGAAGGGATCTCAGGGGGACTGCAGTGCCCATGGGGCAGCTGTCAGGCCTCAGATGGGCAAGCAACGAGGGAGAACCCTGCTCACAGGTGTGATGTGTCAGGAGCTATGCACTGCTCCTGTCCCACACCTCCTTCATGTGGGGTGACCTGGGCAAGGCCTTCACAAATCCTGTTAGGATAGTTCAGGAGATGTGCAGGCTACTGGCTGCCCTGCCAGACCCCACGAGCTCTTCCATTAATGGGCAGTGAATGAGGCAGAAGTTTTATCTTGATAGAGAAACACAAAGCCTTGCTTGTGCCAATATTCCCTTCCTTGTCTCTCAGGCAGAAATTCCAACAATTTGATGATTATCAATAGCAGCCAAGAGCACAATTGCTGTCTCCTTTCCCCCTGCTTCTCTGGCAGAAAGTGAATCCTCCATCACAGACTGGTCCTAGAAAGAAAAGTTCAGCTTAAGGCTTGGACATTTGAGTCTATCATGGACTTTTCCTGCCAGTACCAAGTCACTTCATCTTCCTATGCCTTGGTGCCCTATTTGCAAATAGGAATAAAAATCACTTTCTTTAATCTTACTTTTTATTGGTCTTTTCCTATTAAAGTACAAATCTGTGATCAGGGCCCAGCTCCTTCTGCTCCTGTGAGTGTTGCTGATCATAGTGGTATACCTCTGTGGAGCATGGCCCAGGCCGTGTCATGCTCAGTGCATGCTGCCTTCTCCTGAGGCTTCAGTGCTGCTGGAGGGATGGGTTCATTCCTGTCACAGTCTAAAATGGAAGTAGGAGAGAATGTAAGCTGTAAGAGTTTCAAGTAATCACTGCAAAATTCAGAATAACTTTTTCATAGACTTCTGGTTAGAGCGCAGAGCCTCTAAGCCAGACCCTCATCTTGACTTCAGTGTGCATGTCAGTACATGGGGTTTCATTTCACTTTACTTCACACTGAACAGTCCTACCTGAAGAACTTTGAAAATCTGAAGATCAAACCAAAGTACTGCACATCAGGGAAGAGAACATTTAAGGGAGGCCTTTGGTTTCAGTGAGAAAACAAAACCCTGATGGATCACCTGGAAATTGTTTTGCTTCAGCTACTCATGTTTGCCATGGGAACAAGACCTTAGTTGGGCTTGTTCATAAGAAGTGAAGAGCCCCGAGCCCCCAGCCCTGAGTCAGTGCCAGAGTCCATCTCCCACAGGGCCCCTCATGACAGTGTCCCCTCAGCTCTGCCTTTGCCACCTGCATCTGCCAGCCTCCATGGCTCCACCAGGGATGAAAGGCTGGATTCCCTTTGGCTTGTGTACAACCCACCTTTCACAGCACCTGGTGGACCCATCTCCCCCCTCCTCTTCTTTAGTGACTCAGACAAAGAATTTTAATCTCTGTGGTCTGTCTGTATTTGTAAAATATAATACCAATGGAGTTGGGCTTTTTTATCCTGAAGCCATGAAACTGTTGTCAGAAGAAATTGATACATGCTAGTGAGGGGAACAAAGTGCTGCTGGGGAGGATTTGACTCAAGACAGCACTTCAAATGGAAATTTCCCTGTTTGAAGTGGATATGTCCTTCACTCCTACACCTTTCATTTCTGTCATGCTGTGGGAGCGAGGGCTCAAGAGGGTCTGCTCACAGGAGGATCAGCTCCTGCTCTGGCTGTTGTCTGCAGAAGGTTCCCATTACCTGGCTGTGGGTGTCCTCACTGCTCACAGGAGCCCTGGGGAAATGGTTTTTTGGGGTGAAGGAGCTCCTATAGCCCAGCTTGGGAAGCACCTCAGCCACTGCCCTGCTGCTCCTGAGCTGTAAGCTGGGAGCTCTCCATGCCTGACCAGCTCTGGGCACAGGAGTCTGTCCATATAAAAACTGAGCCTATCCCAGGCACTTCAGATCAAATCACAGGGTCTTCCCCTTCCTTCAAACACATCTGAAGCCTAAAGGAAATAGATCAAACATGTAAATTTAAACTGAGATTAATTATACATTTGCAACTGGAGGGGGAAGAAAAAAAAAAAGCTATTAAGGTTTGTCTGCATTAACTATGCCTGTGGGGGTGTTCCTTTGTCTTTGCATGTGACGATACTCCATGAGATACCAGGTCTGGTTCCACCAGATCTCTGGAAAAGCCTTAGAGGCTTCAGGAGACTCTGCAAATGTGTTTCAGCAGGAGGCAGACAAGGAGAAGGGAAGTGTCGGCACTGCCTCCTCAGAGCACTGGAGGAGCCTTTGTTGAGTGGCTGCAGGCTACTTCTCAGCTCCCCGATTTCAAACAAGTATAATTATCAGTTGGACAGGGTTCAGGACACCAAGGGAGCTGCCAGATCTTTCATGAGGGGGTGAGTTTGTTCCACTGAATCTAGGATGAAAAAGAATCAGGAAAGAGGGATATAATTTAACCATGTAAGTGTTGTCTTACAGCCATAATGTACCAGGTGGAATATACTCCTATCTGGTAGCCTGGTTTATACACCCTTTCCCCTTGCAGCATTTGTGTTGTAACATTCTTACCTAAAACCTGGCTGAAATGAAGAACCTGAAATGAAGAGGCACTGGAAATTTCACTATAAAGCCTATTCTCCAAAGAGCTCCATTCCAGTGAGTCTCATTAAAAATTAGCACATGATTTTCCAGACATCTCTTCAAACAACTCTTCAAACCTTTTTAACTTTTTAAACTCTGCCCTACAAACTGCCTTTTCTTAAACCTCTCCAAGTAAATTTTAAGTAAGTCCAATGAATTCCATTCATACATTTCATGGTGTGCAAGCCTTAAACCTTCAGATCTGTCAAGTCACTTCTAATTGTTGCAATGAAGTCACTGTCAATATTTGAGCATGCTCTTGTGAACTTTGTTCTCAGTATTAAAAGTTAGGGCTAGCTGAAAAAAGGGAATGCTTGCAGAAAACAAAAATAAACCCAAAATTGCCTCTGTTTTGTGAGCATAAAAGTATTTTTTTTACATTATTTCCACTTACATTCGTCCAAACTGAAAATGGCCTCATTTACAGATTGACAGAATAAAATTTTTTCTTATTCTTTAAGTAAAACTTAAGTTCAGGTATAAAAAACCCCACACCATGCTGATGATTCCTGGACACAGTTTGCTGCTGCCACAGTCACACCTGAGTCACAGGTGATACCAGATGACACCTGCCCCGTGCTCCAAGCCCCTGCTCTCCAGACCTTGGTGCCTGCTATTGTAGGTGCTCTGTGGTGTACCTGTGCCTACATCTGCATGCCAGGTTCATTTGCTACACTCTTTATCTCTTGCAGTCAAGAAACATGGGGGAAACTCACCAGTGGCTTTCTCAGAGGTGCTCTTCCTACACCCTGCTTCAGCCACTGAAAGTCTGGCCGGAGATCCCACTAGACTTTGTTATTGGGAAAAAAAATAATCCTGAGAGTGTAAATGTGCTCCTTAAGCCAATGACTTCAGTGAAATTCCAGTAAAGCTTGCAGATACTAACAAATTCTCAAAAGATTTTTGTCAAAAGTAAATTTAAAAATGTTTTAATGCAACATGTTTTTCAATCACAGAGCCAATTAATTTCATTCACCTCTGAAGGCACTGACCACTCGTACTACAGATCAATTCAGCCATTCCGTGGTGGTGGCATTGCTGCTGTTCTGTCTTTTCAAAGCAAGCTCCCCCAACACATGCAGCTCCAACTCAGCACTCTCATGAAACTTGCCTTTAGTAAAAATCAAACCAGCTGGTAACTGAATGAGCTTCTCAGACAGGATAATATAAACACCACTTAATAACCGTATGCTTTATGGGCTTGTTAATGTAAATGGAAATTTTAAAGCTTTTGCAGTGCTGCAAAATGCAAAGCTATGGAGCACTCTGCACATAAACAGAGGCAAATTCCTTGCATTTGTACTGCTTGTCATGCTGACAGCTTTGATCTGTCCTAACAGGGCCCTCAGGATCTGCTCCACCACTTGCAGTGGGGCACTGCCCTGTGAACCAGGGCTGCAGCATTACCCAGGTGTGTTGGGAACAAACTGCTGGGGTTGGGGGCTGAAGGAGGCAAGAGTGGAATTGGGCAGGGCTTTTCATGGCTTTTTGCCTGGCTTCAGCAGTGGTCTGCATTGGTCAGCAGTGGAATGCTCATGGCAAGGAGCATGCCAGTGGCATCGTTGTCATGACAGCCTGGTAGAGAGATTTATTTGTCCCCACCACCCTCACTGTAACTGTAATAGAACGGAACAGAATAGAATAGAATAGAATAGAATAGAATAGAATAGAATAGAATAGAATAGAATAGAATAGAATAGAATAGCTGCCAGCTGTGCAATACCAGAGCTGGGTAACTTGCAAGAGCAGGTTTATCTACAAGCACAGGGGCCCTGGAGGCTTCCAGTCATATAGGGGACAAGAAACCCAAGCAACCAGCTCCTGGTAAAGCATTACAGGGACAGTCTGATGATATTTTCCAGTGGGGCAGGATCTACTGGTGTTCCCAGCACAGAGGCAAGAGGTGGGCCATGCTGTTGTTGAAACAGAGGCAAAGCCCAGGGCTAAAGCAATCAGGGTTTATGAATTGCCTCCTGGCAGCAAGTGATCTGAGCACTGTAATCTTCCCCTTGCTCCCCAGATAGAGCACAGCCTGCTCACAACTGCTCAGCATTCTGACAAAAATACACTTGGAGGTATTTTGCAATGATGAACAATGAAAGGTGAACAAGAAGTGATGATAGATAAATAAATAGGATGTGTCTGAGGTGCAGGAAAATATATTAAGTTGGGGGAGGTGGCTTGGTTTTATTTTCCCAGAATTAATCCTCCCCAAAGATGTCATATCTGATTTGTTCCTGTTTCCCTTGTTTCAGCTGATATGCTATCAGTCAGTGTCTGCACCTCAAAACCACTTTCTTGTCTCCCTCCCCTCTTCCATGCTTCCACCTTTTCCCATGCACAAACACCACAACACACACTCCTGTGTTTGTACCTCTGGCTTATTTCATTCATGCATTACACAGTTTATTATCAGTTTCATTGGTGAATCCCCAGTGTGCTTTAATGCCTCTGGGTGTGGAGATGCACACATCACCTCTGCATGAGTGATCCCTTAGGATAAGTTGTCTGCAGCTGAGCCTGGAACTTCTTCAGTGCCTTTTACATTTAAAAAGCTACATCAAGAGAGCAGCCTCGCATAGCAAAATGCTGCAGTAAAGCGCATACATGAAAGAAAAGATGTGAAAATTCTGTTTATTTGTAAGTACTTGTTCTCTTTGTGATCTCAGTGCAGGTGGAAGAGGTTGGTTAGGATTCAGTGCTGACATCTTATAGCCCTAGAACACAAAAATCTGCGGTGTATGCCCAGAACCACACCACATCAAAACAGAATCATGGGGACAAGCAAGCTGCTTTGTGAGCAGCACAGTAAATGCAGCTTGGCTCAGCTTCATGCTGTATAAGCTCCAAGGCTTCACTGCCCACTACCTTCTCCATATTTTCAGCTTTCCAGCCTCCCACAGACCATTTGTGTAGCTTTCCTCTCCCCACAAAAAACCCAAACAAACCCACCTTCAAAATAATTCTTTTTTCTAACTAGCCCCAGTGAAACAGGCAAGAGGTGACACAAAGCAGATGTGGCTGCTCACAGCTGCCTGGTGCCCGTGGGCTGGCTGACCATCACCTGGGGCACTGTTAGCTTTCCCCTCTGTAAGGACTCCACATTGGCACATTTCTTTTCTCTGGTGCCACAAGTGCTCGTGTAGGAATTTCATGTCTTTGACACCTCTGTCTCCAGTCATATCAGAAGTGAGCTGAAGGGGTCTCCAAAATTTTCAAGGGGGTCTTCACTCCTCTAACTTGTTCTCTCAGCAAGCAAAGGCAACTTGAAGAACTTTTCCACTGCTCTGTTAGTGGATCTAGTCACAATACGGTAGAAAGGAACTGTGTAAGGATCATGTCGGAAATACCTGAGTGAGAATTTATACTGAATTTCTACATACAAGCACACCTTCAGGTTGATGGAGAATGGTGCTCCTATTGAGTTTCCACAGCTTCCAGGTGTGTACCAAGTCAGCCTCATGGAAGATCTGGGTGCAGCTTGCCATTCTGCTGCTCCCCATTTGCCTAGAACAAATCTATTTCTTCTCTGTAGCCATCTCTTTACATTCTGAGGGTTACTAGTGAGAAGCACACGCTGAAGTTATATATGCTTAGACTATTTTGGAAAGGCTTACTAAGACCTTACTCAGCTATTGCACTTACCTCAGCTTACTTCATCAGGGCTCTCCTGTTGGTATCTCTTCAGTTTCTCTTCAAAATGTTTTAGATCTTGTTTTGCCTCCTGCCTAAGTATGCTGGAGACAAAAGTTTTCAAAGATACTCTGTGTGTGTATGGGTGCGTGTGGACATTCCCTGCTGATTTATTCCAATGAGATAAATTGGCCCTGATTGCTTTACTGCCTGAACATGACTTTTCTATAGTGTCTTCTGGTTTTCTTTGGCATTATTGACACTGGGTAATATAACATGAAAGGGTTGTAGATGGGCTTTTACAAAGAAATCAGCTAAATAGCTATTAGAGGATTAAGAGCAATACGATGGCTGGGATAACATGTCTTTAAAATGCTGATAATATCAAGAAGCAAATGGATTTGTAATTTAATGGCAGCAGAGGGAAGACTTCAGATGTCTGTTTTTTCCAGATCTGAGAGAAAGATTTAAGTGTCTGCTTTTGGTGGGCAAGCATTGGACAAAGCTGTAGCATGGTTGCCTACAGATAGCAGCATTCACCTTTCTTGTAAACAGTAATTGTCCCACGTGGAAAGAATTCTTCCAGTCAACATTTTTATTAAAACTTTAATTTTCATGGTAACAAGTTGGATCACTGTCTGCTTTAAAAGTCTGATAATGATACACTTTAGAAGCCTTGAAAAACCTTTTGTCTAGACAGAAACAGCTTAATAAAGCTTTTGAAATGTGGCATTCACTTTAAACCTTTGCTGATGTCTGGACAAAAGCACCAATCCATATTTAGGAAATCCTGTTTTCTACTTGCTTGTGATAAAATTGTGCAAGAGGTTTGCGTAACCACAGGAACTGTGAGAAATAAATCGTACAACTTTCCTCAAGAGAGGGGTTCAATCTGTCAGATTTTTCCCACAGAAAGAATTTCCTTTTCATCCAGATTTTTTTTCAATAAAATTAAATTAAAATACATGTGGCATTCTGGTTTTTGCAGCTTCAGCATTGAGGTTGGATTGGGAGGTATTTTAAGGACATCTCCAGAGCTGTTAAAGATGTATAGTCTGAAAAAAAAATAACTGGACAGCCTAAAGCAGTGATGGCCAAGCACAGGCCCAGGGTAGGATAATTTCCACTCCAGTAGATGGGAACACTGAGGAACATTCCTCATGAGAGATGAAAAGGGGCAAAGTCACAGCCTAGTCCCCTTCTCCAGCCAGCTCCTCATGGAGAAGGTGGCATAGTGCACCATCTCTCTGGGGTTTGGGAATCAAGGACTGGGGCTCCTGGATATTTATCTGTCAGGGTCAGACCTCTGTGATAGCAATCTGACCTAAAAAATTATCTATGGCCTTATCTGACATGTCCTGCCCAGGAAGTAATGGTCACTCTGGCAATTTTTATTTTTAATGGTTTGGTTTGTTTCAGCTATTTATTGTAATTATATCATGCAGATGCTTTTCATCTTCAGAGTGCTTTCCAAAGAAGTATGTTTCACAGAATTTGCCTCTGGTACTCTGAGGCAGTGTATGTTTTTTATAGATAACAAAGATTTAATCTCTGCTTCGAGGGAGAAATGCAGTTCAGGCTTACTCACAGAATTACCAGCAGCAATACCACATTTCCAGAAATGTCAAAACTGAGTCAAAGGCAGAGACAGGTTGAATCTCTTGCCAGAGAAACACAAAGGAAACAAGAAAAGCCAAGAAACAATGGAACCCAATCAGACATTTGGACCTCTACCTCGTTGTCCTCTTCTTTCTTGGGCAAGAAATACAAACAGTGCACAGCCAGAAATGAGTGCTCTGGATCTGAGCTGTCCAAGCAACTAAACCTCAATTTTTGCATCTGGCAAACAGCCTCTGCAAAAGTAACAGCCCTCAGAGAAACAAAATAGTCATTACAAAATGGAGCTGTCTCCCATGTAAAGGGTAAAGGACAAGACCTGTGACTGCCATGGAGCTAAAAGTGTACAAATGTTGAGAATAGTCTTCTAGAAAGCAGCTGAGTATTTTTATACCAAGTAATTTTTATTAGATGCCCAAAACACAAACCTGCTCCTTATCTAAATTTTAAAATCTAGATTAAAACTTTAGTTTTATAGGTAGCAGTTCATATTTACTTCCTTTCCATTTTCTATATTTTTTCCTGAAAAGTTACTACTCCTGAAATTAGAGCTCTCCTGTTTGTTATCAATTAAACGTGAAAAAAGACACAGGCAGGACTAATTAATTCTTTTTATTTAAAGGAAATTTATGGACACATTTTGAGGTATTTGATCAGTATTTGTTCTTATTTATACATGAGTATTTTTCAGGTGTTCAGTCAACATGACATAAAGGAAAGAAAAAAAGATACAAAACCATTTCATTAACACAAGGCCAAAAAAGCAAAAGTTTGAAAGGTGTGTGGAAAGTGGATGGGTAAGAAGTTTACCCCATATTCAGAATGGGATTTAAACCTTGGAGAAAGGCAGATTTTAAAACAAATTGGAGAGAAATTCTCATTTTAAGTAGATGCAATCCAAATTAAAGGTATTCCATAGATTTTGAGGTATTAATTTTAAAAGCTGTGTCCTTTGAAAAATTAATACAATATTCTAAACAAAAGGAAAAACACCTACATTTTCATGCAGATGTAAACTGCTATATTCAACGTTTCCCTTTCTGTACACAACAGTGTCTAACCACTACAGGTTATATTTTTAAGCATATAATTTCTGACCTTCCAAAGACACAATCAAGACTGTTTTGTCCATGAACTCAGATTTCAGAAAAGTAGGAAAAAGGCTTTCATTTTTTCAGTATCTTGAGTGAAGCTTTGCTTTTGAAGATGCAGTTTTACAGAACTCTGTTTCCCTCTTCCTAGCATTGACTGGAATGAGTGGTCAGCTTTATTTTCCAGAAAATTATCCTTAGAATAATGACCAAATAGCCAGTGCCCAGTGTATTACCTGTTTCTTTCACTTTAGAAGATGCTTCAAAAGAAATTAATTTCCAAATATAACCTTGCTTTTATTTGAAAATTTGTTGTTTCACAAATAGAAGTATTTCTGTGAGTTCTCTGAAATATTTAGGGAAAGATATTTTATCTAAATCTTACCTTCCCCAGTCCAAGTGTTTGCAGTGCATCTTAGGTTAGCAGTCAGGAAAAACAGACAGTAATACTCACTAGATAAAGCAGGAGAAAGGGGAGGGGAATTTCCTGAAATAGATTTATCTGATTTTACTGTCTCAAGTGAAAGGCAAAAAAATAGAACAGAAGAAAAGTTGAACAAAAAGTAGAATGCAAATGTTGCTCCAGTTTAGCAGTCCAAAGGAAGCTTAGTAACACAGCTGAAGCAACCTGAGAGATAATCTGCTTCTTTACAAATCATGTTTAAATTTTATACAGTAATCATTTAAAGCCCTTTGATAGATTGAAAATACCTTTGGTTTTTTTGCCTTCCCTATCTGTTTTTCCTTTTCCCGATATTAATTTTCATCTGTAGAAAATTTCAAACAGGGTTTGAAACTGTTTTTTAGCAAAACTTGAAACTTTCTGTGTCCAGAGAGGAGACCTAGCTGCCCATCTCCTCAAATTCACTGTAGGGGGATGACGCCGAAGAAGTTTTGGACTCTCCATCGCTGTTGCACTCCCGCAGGGAAGCCGGACTGGGAGTTCCTGGGCACTTCTTGGCAGAGAGCGTTTCCTTACTGGTAGAGTCTGAGGGATGGCAGTCCAGCAAGCTCTGCAGGTGTTTGATGTAGCTTATTGCAGCTCTCAGGGTCTCCACCTTGCTGAGGCGCTTGTCAGCGAATTCCTTGGGCAGGTGCTCCCTGAGGCGCGTGTAGCCCTCGTTCACACAGCGCACCCGCTGCCGCTCCCTCTCGTTCCTCTTCCGAATGAAGGCAGGCTCGAAGGAATAGTCACAGATGCCCATGTAGCCAGGAAATGGGATGTAGGAGATGCGACCTGTGTGTCCACTATAGGCTTGCTCCCAGTAAGATGGGTCCAGGTGGAAGGGAACCCCAAAGGGCTCTCTCAGGGGTACCCCATGGGGGTGCATGTGGCTGTTAGCCAGGGACACAGCTCCTGGAAATGCAATCCTCTTCAACAGTTTATCATCGTCTTTAGCGCTGTCCATACTTCTTTTTTTCCTCACCAGTGGAGGGTTAGTTCCTGAATTTGGCTTCCAGTGTATTAATCCAACATTTGTATAAGTACCGTGCCCCACAGGCTGCAGTTTCCTCCTGTGGTGTATAAAAACTCAGATCTCAAAGGAAGGCTAACAACTCATGAGGTCCACACTGTGCCTGGAAAGCCTTGTTGTTTTTATAGGTGTAGGATGCCAATTAATGTACAGACAGGTTTTGAGGACCATCACTCCACAATTTAAGCCCTTCTTTTCCTGTGATCTTCATATTTCAAAAGATAATAAGAGGGTTCCCGTGTATTTTCTCTCCACTTGAAATTATGACCATAAGAGTTAATGCCAAACATAAATAATCTTCCAGGCTCTAAACACTTCTCATGTATTGTAATCCATGATATCATTTGATATAATTGTCTCCAAAAGATGGGTAATTTGCAAAGTTTACAGGGATCTTCAAAGTTTTGGCAGAACTCCTCACTTCCAGGAACCAAGGATCTTCTGTCATCTAAAAACTACCCAAAGGCTTTTCACAATGAAATCCAAAAGACAACTGCGAGCTTTGTTGTTTCGGCTGCTCTGGTCTAACTGAACCAGCTCACAAGCAGTTTGCAAAACTTATATGGCATATCTGTAGCTTTCTGGGGAAGCTGAGACATCTTCAAAGGAAAGAGTGCTCTCTTGTGGTTGCAAGTCCTGTCAGATCAAGAATGTACTATGTGCAAGCATAAGAGGGAAACTGCCTTCTTTGCCCTAAGAGATGTTTTTTCAAGAAGTGTGAGTTTCACAAATTGAACATGAGCGTTTTGGCATTTTCAAACAGTTTTCAATGTTTTGTGTGTTTCTGTTCCTTGTAGGAATGTTCTGGTCATCCCTATGAGAACTTGCCTCAGATAAATAAACACAAAGGTGATGCCCCGATAGCCCCATGTGTAGCTATTAGCAGATGTTTACATGGATACTGGCTTACCTGATGGACCCTACATACTGCTTTAATGGGAGAGCTGAAAGTCTCGACCATCCCAGGTCTGTGCTGTCTCCTCCAGTTTGCCTGCAGCTTGCCAAAGCAAAGAGGTGGACAAAAGACAAGGACTTTTGGCAGTATAAAGTCCTAATGTCCTGGTCTGTACCTTTCCTCTGAGATACCCTGCTGTGCTAGGATCTTCCTCTGCAGTAACTTGATGGTCTTTGACTTTTCCCATGTTGTTGTTCAAGAACTCCATAGTTACAGTTTTTCGTTGAAAATACATTTTCACAGTTAACTGAATCTCCTTTTTCGGCAATCATCAGAATGTTTAGTCTAGGAGAGCTGTGGGAAGGGACAGACATGAAAAGGTACAGGTATGTAGGCTCTATTAAAATTGTTCTTTTGTTCAAAGTGAAAGTTTCCACCCTGTTCAGTGTTTCATGTGAAACTGCCTCAGAAGTGTCAGTAACTGAAACAACATTCTCCACTCTGAGAAACACATCTATGCCTCTGCTGAGTTAGAAACTAGCAGCAATGGTGTGAGTAGCATGCATTTTTGACTCAGCCTTTGTGTCTCTGGCCTATTCTTCAGCTTCAAAAAAACAGTGGTAATCTTCAAAGTACAATGAACATACAGGCAGACCATTCCAAGCATGAGTGAGAACAGTCCTGGACTCTGGTTTATGTCAGAGGTAGAATCAGCACCAAAATGGCTCAAAAGCCTGAGGAAAAAATACTGGGGAATACCCTACAGTAAGTACAGCTCATTTCAGATCAAGTAAGTGAGAATCTTTCTGCCTTCTAAAAAAAAATCTTTGCAAACAGTTGATCAGGATGGACTTTTCAATATTACATGCACTCTAAACTTTGTTGTTCAGAAATGTTTTCAGAAATGAATGCTTAAAGGAAAATACGTCCTTTGCTATAGCATGTTGACCTCTAAGCAAACACCTGAACCAGGCAAAGGCCATTTGATCTGTGTTATCATTAGAAAACACTGCTGTCTGGCAGTATTCCTGTAAGGAAATGGAAGCCTGCCTCTTGGGGGGCTCAGCTGCCAGATCATTTCACAGCTGTCCATGACCTTGCCAGCAGCCTCTGGCAATGTTCAAAAGGCAGGGTTACCTTTCAGTTCTGTCATGCAAATGCACTGTGCCCTGCTACCAGACCTCTTTTCTATGTTTACTGTAAATGCAGGCCACCAGCACTTCCCAGAGTTGTCAGAATTGCACCTGTGCTAAAGACATCTTTTGACAGAAAAATCCACGTTGCTAATCCTTTAGAGAAATACAGAAAGAAAAATTACAGGTAAATGTTAATTGTTGACCTGAATTATTGAAGCTGATCTCATATCAAACAGACTCTGAAGTCTGAATTTGTTTGTGTGCAAAAGAAATGAGAAAATATGCCACAGGTTTTTGATGAATGTGGTATCTTGTTGACAATCTAATGTCACTTGCTCAGAAAGAGATTTGCCCCTGGGCAGAGAGCCAGAGCAAGGCCAACACATCTTACATCCCACTACAAGTCCTTGTTGAGAGCATGAGCAGGATTAAAGCAATTTATCGTTCCTGTACTGACTTCTGCACAAAGTCTCAACATGTCTGCACACGCAGACACAGTGAAAGTTGCAGGACTGGGCCACCAAAGGGAAAGGCTAATACACATTCTTTTCAATTTCAAGAGGAGGTTAAGACTACATGAATAATGTTCCTCTTTTAAGGTAAGCCTTTGATCTTCTTTCTTACCCTGTTTCTCCAATTAAGTCCTCTTCACACCTTTGTCTGGATGAAGATTTGACTCCACAATGCAGTATCTGCCATACTGATACCAAGCCGATGGTCTGGTTTCCTTTTCAGGCAG
Source organism: Rhadina sibilatrix (assembly GCA_013400275.1). NCBI lineage: Eukaryota > Metazoa > Chordata > Aves > Passeriformes > Phylloscopidae > Rhadina > Rhadina sibilatrix. Next base: position 26,750 of record VWYO01010383.1, read on the forward strand.
TAAAAATCAGGTGTTCACTGCTCTACAATGGCAGAGCTCTTGCTCTTTATACATATATTGTATGGTTAGCTTTTGCTTAGGTTTTTGGTTTGGGCTTTATTGTTGTTTTGTTTTGTTTGTAAATACAAAGTCTAAATGGAGATCCTGGGAGATTTCTTACATGTGCCATCATCTGTGGTATTCAAACAGGTTCTGTTCCTTTTCTTATACTTCACTATAAGCACTTAATTACACAGCCAAAACAAATAAAAATACTCTTGACATATCTAAAAGTAAACATTTAGGCATCTTCCTTCCAGTTATAACTTAGTTGTGGTTTTAATTGCATATATCCTAACACAGTATCTATAAGTATATTTTTATATTTTTGCACAAAATATATTTTTTTGCACATATTATATATTTTTGCACAAAAGAATCCTCAACATGTTCCCACTCCCACAAGAACCATAAACATGAATAATATTACTGACATTACACAATGATTTGAATTACTTTGAATTATTCAAAGAAAAAGTTCCTCCTTGACCCTGTCCCTCTGTGTATGAAAAGAAGGTCATTGGTGGAAATATTGTAGTAGAAACACAGGAGTCAGCGGAACACATGCAAGTCCACTAAATTCCCAACAGAAGATGTCCTAGCTGTTTTATCTGTGAACACGTTACTGAGAAGGAAGAAGAAAATACACCGGGAATTTAAGAAGGAACTCTCACAACACTGTGCATTTCTTACACTGAAACTTTTATAATATTGTGCATTTCTTATATTTTACTGTGCTGTAATTTTGTCAAATTCTAGTATCTATTATGCCTACCATAGGTTGTCTAGGCTGCTGCAATTTATTAAGAGATACAAAAATATGTAATTAACAGATTCTCTTGTTAAATGCTCTCACAGAATTATAGTAATAACTCTGCTTGAGACTGAGGTGCAGGAATACAGGATTGAGTAGGTTTGTGTCTGTCTTGTCCTGTTTTCTCCTTAAGCATGGGTCATCTCTTTCCAACCCTACATCTAGAAGTGAAAGCTGCACATAGACTTCCTAGGCTTCATACTGTGATTATCACCAAAATACAATAAAAGGTGATGAGAAATTTGGATTTTTGATGGAAAAATGTTTTTTTGCATAATCTTCATTCCAGTGTTACTCTGCTTGGTGTGAGAAAGAACCCAAGGGCAGGTTTGCAATAGCAGAAGAGAACTAATAGTATGGAGACATGGACATGGTCCAGAAGAGACTTTGGCTCACACTGCAGGGAAGGACTGAAGCACGTTTACTGCATCTCTTTCCCCTGTGGTTTCAGAGTCTCCCTCATCTTTCTGTACGTCTCCAGGGTTTGTAGATGACTTGAAAAATAGCTCAGCAATTTGTTCCTCACACAGCAAATACTGCTATAAATGTCAATAAACCAGGCTTTCAGGAGACATAGTGCAGTTGTCTTATCAAAACACTTCACATATAATAAAAGCATTTGGTATATTAAAAAAATATCTTTCCTTGCAGAAGAAACAGTTCCCAAATGTGTTTTATCACAATACCTTGGGCATGCAGCATACATCTCTGTAGACAGAGATTAATTTCTCATTCAGTGACACTTCATATTATCACTGGCTTCCTTTGATACGTCTGCTTTAAACTGGTAGTTAAGATATCACTAGTTCAAGGGAGTAAAGTGACTACAAAAAAAAGCTGGAATCTCAGAGGACTCATGCTTGACAGTGGAAAAAAATACTCTTATCTACGTATGACTACATCCAATCTGGCTCATAGGCTCAAAGTATTACTTTCAGCTCAGACAGTTGAAATAGAGCAAAGATTTCAGTGCCAGGACACTTCTGCTGTAGAATTACAGTATCATAATTGGAATTAAGACAAGATGAGGGCTTGGGATAACCCAGCATTTCAGGACAGAACTGAGATGTACTCAGTGTGACCATGAAGCTTTAAGGATGAGAACTGAAAATGGAAGGCCTCCTGTCATCTCCTATTAGGGAATGCAAAGTGAAGAGAGAGACTTTTGGGCTTGTAGTCATTCACTGCATGTTCTAAGGAAGATGTGAAGTATTAACACCAGCATGTGAATATGTGGGGCTACACACACAAAAATGAAGCAGATCTAAAGCCCCCATCACAGGATTAGCAGTCCATAAATACTTGAGGATTGGTGAGTTCTTTTTTGAATTGCCAAAATAATGTTCGGACAATTTAACAGTCAGTCATGGTTAGGGAAAGGATTATTTGGCTTGGTGGAGGAGAGGTCGTGGGATATGTGGTAAACTACATAAGGTCATTCATTTGGTCATGAATGACAGAGACCTGGACTTACTTTGTCTTAGTGTACTCCTTTAGATTAAACTCAGTATGCAGGTCCCAGTTTCAAGCCATAGACACAGAAAGGCAGCTCCAAAGGGAGTTCTTCTCACACATCTCTAACATCTACTTCAGGATGGGATGAAGCACTCTCTGTAGCAAACTATTTCTCTCCTTCAGCTACAGAGAGAGCTTGAAAAAGAAGTGTATACAAGGTGTTTAACTTTCTGACAAAGGAGGAGAGTATGTTTCCACCCCCAGAAGAATCGATAGGTTTGTACTGAACCAAAACGACCTCTACATTTAGGCTCCTTAGATCAAAAGAGAGCAGATAGAAAAATACTTTGAATTTCCTCCTGCGCAGATATCCTACCCGCGGAAGGCTCGTTTAATGAGGCATCACTTAAGTGTCAGGCACAGGCAAATTACCAAACCCCATTACAGCGTTCCAGGAAACAGCTGTTCGCCCCGGCACTGAAGGAACGCGGCGATTGATTTGAGCCTCGTATGTGATGACTATCCACGTGTCGCAGGCGAAAGCGAACTACAAAACCGCTTGCCCACATCAAGAGATTCCTTTGCAATGTCATCTTGGCCAGAATTGCACATATGACTAACCATAATTGAACGACGATGCCCAGAAGGCAGCTGGGCACGTACGGGCTGATGGAACTGGAGGACACAAAACGCAGCCCTCTAATGACAGCAGACACGAGGGAGTAATGAGAAAGCAGTGAGAGAGCTGGGAATACTGTGTGGGAATACTCTGTGGAAAAGCGGAGTAAGCATCGCACGCTTCTGGAAGAGGCGGCACGGGCAGCCTCGGGCAGGGTTTCGCGCCCGGCGCTGGCGCGGGGCGGGCGAGGAGCGGCCGAGCCCCGGGGCGGTGGCGCCGCTTCCTGGCTCCGGCACTCGGCGGCGGAAGCGGCTCCGGCCCCCTCCCTCCGCCATCCCCGCCTCCCTCCGCCTCCCCCGNCAGGTGAGCGCCGCGGCGCACCGGGCGAGACGGGCGGCACCGCGGGGGACACCCGGCCGAGGGGGCGAGCAGGGAAGGGGGTTCCTCAAGCGTTTGGCGCCTCCCGCAGGCCCCGAGCCTCGGCCCGGCGCAGGGTGATGGTCCTTCCCTCGGGCATCGCCATCCTCAGCAGCCTCCTGGGCCGGGGGGAAATGCCCTGCCGCAGCGGGCAGCCGGAGCCCTTGGCCTCGTCCCTGCAGCGCTGTCCCTGGCGGCGGGCGGGGCGGCAGGCGGGCGTGGTGCCAAAGGTGGGCAGAGCCGAGGTGGAAGTCCGCGACTCCGCTTGCGGCTCAGCCCTCCGGCTGGCAGGTGGTCTGCGAGGAGCTGCGAGTGCAGTCGATGTTCCTTACGGGTCCCTTCCGAGCTGAGGTCTTGTGCTGTTAACTTGCGTGAGCTTGGTGGATTCGCCCGTTTTTCCTGAATGAGTGGTACCTTTCCTCACCGGAGCGGCGGCCCAAGCTCCAGCTCTCCATCAGTACTGCAGCTTGGGCCTGCTGCTGGCAAAGGCCGTTCGGGAGGCCGTGGTCAGCCTGGAGGATGTTGCGTGTGTGGTGCTGTGGGTGCAGCTGGTCTGGCTGGCCCTAAGAACTGCTGGTTGGACCTGGTGGGCCGGGGTGGGCACAGCGTAGGTCAGGCATGGCTTGCAAAGTTGTGACAAGTGTGAGTAGACCGTGTCTCCGTGGTGTCCCCATCCCTATGGGCTGGTTTGCGCTGCATGTGCAGCTTGAGACCCCAAAGGATATACGTGCTCTGAGATGACATGGTTTTTACCAAGGCTGAGGGTTTGGGATGTTGGGTGGTTCCTGCAGCTGCTCGTGGTGTGTGCCCACCTGAGCGGTGTGGTTGATCACTGAAGTAACGTGGCAGCCATAGTGCCAGTTTTTAATGTGATGGGAGCATGTAGAGCCAGACTGAGGCAGTCTGCTGAAACTGCTATGGCTGTTTTGCAGTGGTAACTCTTGTCACTATTGGCCTGATTCAAACTGATGGGGAATTACGGGTTGTGTGTCTGTTACCAGTTTGAAGTGATCTTTCCCCCAGAGTCTGAATTTTGAATGTGGATGTGGTGTCCAGAAGTCATGAAATATAAATCAGGTGCTGTTGTCTGAGAATTTCTGACATTCAGCTTGTAAATGGATCTATGCTCACAATAATTTAATCACAATGGCTTTTACTGCTAGGAGTAAGACTTTGTTTTCTGGATGGCAAGGAAGAAACTTTGGTCTGTTTTGTCTTTCTGAACTGTTTTTTAATCCTGATTATTGCTATCTAATATGATCAATATGTGATGACCATGTGAGTGGCTGATGTGTTTTATGCGTAGCTTTTTAAGGCAGACTTTTTATATACCAGTATCAGTTTTTGAGTTTGTTTGCTCAACCTTTTCTCACCGCAGTACAATCAGTAATCAGGAATGCTGTTGCATCTGTTTCTTTTTCCTGCTCCCCTCTCTGTTCCCTGTCTCCAGAATGAATGAAATGAACTTGAGTCCTGTAGGGATGGACCAGCTGACCTCCTCCTCTGTGAGCAATGCCCTGCCAGTCTCAGGAAGTCACTTGGGCTTGGCAGCGTCACCCACTCACAATGCCATACCAGCACCAGGTAATGCAGGAGGGTCCCACACAGGGTATTGCAGCTTCTGCTGCCTTCTGCTCCCACACCAAAGGTCATAACTGGGCAGGAGTGCCTGCTCTGATAGCAAGTCATCAGAGGTAGTGAAATGTAGGTAGTAAAATGATGCAGAGCTGGGGAGGGGAAAACCGTAAATCATTGCTTATGTGGGCAAAGAAGAAGGCACTCGTGCTTATCAGGCTTACACTTTAGTGGGAACCTTGTTTTGTTTTAGTGGGGTGATTTGCACTGTGGATGAATAGTATCAGAATCCTTTGAAATTAGAGCTGTAGCTGAAAATCTGTCTTCATCTTTGTCTAATTTCTCTCAGGTGAAAAATCACTTGTAAAGCAAAACTGTTTTCATAGCTCTTTTTTCCAGGGGGCTGCACAGATAGAAGTCCATTACAATTGTCAAATAGAAGCAAGCCCTACAAAACCGTACCAAAAAAAAGATCTAGCCCTATTCAGGCATGCCTCTCAGTGCTGTGATAACTGATCCTTTCTTTGATGCCTGGCACCTTACTTGGACAGTGCCATGCTGTATTTCCTTAGGGCAAGAGCTCCTGGGGAGTTAGTAATCTCTTTGTTAGCTCATGTGTTCATAAACTCAGGATGTTCCATTAAATTTAAATGGGCATTTTCTCTTGCAGGCTTGCCTGTTGCAATTCCAAACCTGGGCCCCTCCTTGACTTCCTTGCCCTCTGCTCTGTCTCTGATGCTCCCAATGGGTATTGGGGATCGAGGAGTGATGTGTGGTATACCAGAGAGAAACTACACCCTACCTCCACCACCATACCCTCACCTGGAGAGCAGCTATTTCAGACACATTCTACCTGGTAAGTGCTCTGGTGCTGATGGATGGGAACAGAAGGAGAAACTGTTTTAAGAGCCATCTGTTTCTGTCCTGAAGCAGCCATGACTGACTGTTTGACAGAGCTGTTGTTTCCTTGAGTTGGACTCGAGACCGTTGTGTCATTTACACACCTTTATTTTCAGGCATCTGTTTCTACATTTGTGTGTGAAAAGAAATGCAAGGCATTTTCTATATAAGCCTAACCTTTGATTGCTCCTCCTGTTATGATTTTAGGATTAACAGAAAACAAAGCATACCTGTTTTCTGTCTCCAATGGCTTGTAGCTTGGAAGTTGCTTCTGTTTTTCTTCTTGTATAGTATGAAGCTGTATTAATATGTGCATAATGGGAAGTTGCAGTAGTTCAAAGCTCAAAAAGGGAAAGACATCAGCTGTGGTGTTGGACACTTTCTCACCTATTTAACCCATGGCACATTTTTTTCTTCATTTTTCCTTAGGGTTGACTTTTAAAGGCTTAATGCACTGACTTCTATCTTGATTCCTTTCTCACACGTGCTTTGGAGTATAAATGTAGAATTTTACATGTTAGTATAAGAAAACACAGAAACTGGAACGTTAAATGCAGTCCTGGGTTTGTTTGGTAGCTAAGATTGAAAGGGTGGAAGGGGTAGTTAAACTTCTTCAAGGTGACTCACTGAGTGTTATTGTTTCAACCTGGCTTAGGAATAAACTGTAGCAGTCCAGGTCTCCTGCAGCTACCTGTTGACTGATGGCTGAACTTTCCAGCTGCTTAGGAGTAACCTTTCCTACTGCATTGCATGCCTGCCTGTTCAGTTGCCAAAGAGTAGACAAGGAGATTGTGCACTAGGACAAAAGATACTTGCCATTCTTCTGAGCTGGAATAATCTTCCTGTGATGTTTTGTAGGTTTCTTCTGTCAGTCTTGCTGCCATCAAGGATCCTCTGTGTTCAAGCCACAAGGCAGCATTGCATGCAGAAATATTTGATGCAGCTGATTAAATTAAACTGTTCATTTCTTGGCTTGTTGTGCTGCAGAAAGAGTTATCTATGTTTGCATCCTTGTAGTTACAAGCATATTTGAATGGAAAACTCTTACAGAATAAGTGGCTCATAGGTTTGAAGGCTAAAAAGAAACATGCTGAATCATATCTTTCCGAATCTGTAAAATCTGCCTCTGTCTCTGCTGGAAATAATGTTTACTTGAATGTGCTGTTGTATTTCTTCCAAGGATTTTTTTGTTTGTTTTCAATATGTAAACACAATTTAGTGTTTCTTCATATCTTAAGTTTCAAGGTTGTTTGATGTTGAGAAGCTTACCAGAACTACCAGAAAAGATGGTAGGGTTTCTGATTTAATTTCAACAAAATTATTATTGTGGGAGAAACAACATGTTTTCATGTAAGGAAAGAGAGCAAATGATTCATGGAATCTGTGAGAGAACTTGTCTTTGTCCTTCAGAATTGCAATTGATGACCTCTGAGATAGACAGTTATGTCACTTAGTCATAGAGAAAGGAAGTAGTCATTGTTAAAACTTGAATACCTAATCAAAAATTATGTGTCCTGGAGAATTGTTTCTGCTTCTAGCAAAGATCAACCAGGAATGACCAAATTATAGATTCCACTAGCAGTCTTTCATCCTTTGTGGGCTATTTCTTGGGAATGAAAAATTAAGCCTAAAATGTGAAGAGCCTCTTTCTGATTCGATCTTTGTACTGAGGAGCCTAGGTGGAATTCTTGGCATTAATTTGGCTGTTCAGAGTTTGAGAAACAGCTAGAGACTTGCTCTGTTGGGTGGAAACTCTGAATTAGTTAAGTGGTACTTTGGCAAGAGTGTTAGGCTGGCGTATATTTGTGAGCCATGTTTTAGAATTAGGGGATTTTAGTTGGAAATAATGTAGAGAACATGTCTTCAGGGATCTAGGTCTCAACTGGTTTTTATTTAGGATTTGAAAACTGATGTAATCTCACTCCCTTTTTTTTCTCCCTCTCTTCCTATCAGGTATCTTATCTTACTTGGCTGACAGACCACCACCTCAGTACATCCATCCAAACACTATAAATGTTGACAGCAATCCAGCATTGTCAGTCTCTAACAATCCCTCAGCCCTGGATCCCTACCAGCCCAGTGGGACCGTGGGGCTGGAACCAGGGATTGTCTCCATGGACTCCCGCACAGTGAACACACATGGTCCTCAAAATCTGCATCCTAGTGACAGCCACGAGGTAGCACTGGATACTGCCATCACCATGGAGAGCGTTTCGAGGGTGACCAGCCCCATCTCTACAGATGGGATGACAGAGGAACTTACAATGGATGATGTAGCTGGGGATCACGCGCAGATCCCGAACGGCTCCCGGAGCCACGAACCTTTAGCCGTAGACACAGTGGGGAGTAACTTGACATCTGACGCTGTGGGACACGGCGGTGTCATTCCCATTCATGGTAGCACTTTGGAACTCCCTGTGGTCATGGAGCCCGACCACATTGCTGGGCGGGTGGCAGGGATCTCGGACAGCACGCTAAATGACCCCATTCATACTGTGGCCATGAGCACCAACTCCGTGAGTGTGGCGCTCCCTACCTCACACAACCTCGCTTCTCTGGACTCAGTAGCCTTGCATGAAGTGGGTCTCAGCCTGGAGCCTGTGGCAGTGTCTTCCATAAGTCAGGAAGTAGCCATGGGGCCAAGCCATGTCGATGTGTCTGCAGACAATCTTGCCTTTGTACCATCATCTCTGCAAATGGAAGACTCCAATTCCAACAAGGAGAACATGGCAACCTTGTTTACCATATGTGAGTGGACATTTCCTGCTTTTTTGGAGTAGGATTTGTCATGTAGCCATTGTCTGGTGTGGCAGAACTCTGGTTGCTAGTCTTACAGATTTATGGTGAAAAAACCCAGGTATTTAACAAGTCCAAAATTTGAAAAATCTGTAGTGCCAGATTAACTGTTCTGAAATAACAGTAGTTGGAAGTAGTAGAAGACACAGTAGGATGTTTTAGCATAATTCTCTTTGTATCCATTTCCCATGTTGTCATGAGGTTGGAAGCTGAATCTTGATAAAGCTCTTGATTTTGTGGATATGCTTGATATCCTTTCTAATGAGACTTCTGTTTTGGTAAAGTCATATCACAAGTGACTCTTCTTGCTCCATTAAAAATACACAACAACCACCACCACAAGCCACAGTTTTCATCAAATGGGTGTAATTGTCAAGTATGACATTATGTGCTTTTGCAAAATTTATGTTAACCATGAACAGTTGTCATGAAAGTGCTGTTCTAAACAGGAAAAAAAGAGCAGAGAGGGAAGGAACTTTATAATATTTCTAATTATTCTCATCAAAGTACTTTAGTCCAGAGGCTAGTGGATCTCCTAGGAAGAGAGGAGCACTGGGTATTGTATTGCCAGTCCTGTTATCGTTCAGGGAGAGGTGTTTGAGTACTGAGAAGTTCTTATTTGCTGGGAGAGAGATTTGGACTTTCACCTGCAGATGTCTGGTTTCCTGCCAATGGAACATAAGGCCAGCTTTTATATTAATTTTTATTATCTGTGGTAGCATTGCTGAGTGCTGATCTTCATCCAGCCTGGCCCTACAACTACCAGAACCTAATGGCTTGCTTTGCTTGTGGAACATATTTTAAGAAATTGAAAGATACAGTGCCTTGGTTGGTGAGGGGAGAGGTGTAGTTTAGTGTAAAGTTTCTAGTCAGTCAGATATTTGGATTAATTTATTAAGATTTCATTCTGTGGGATAAAATAGAACTTAAAATCAGGTGGGCATAGAACTATGATGAATTCACAACTCCCAGAGGAAGAGTTTTACAGTCGATGCACTCAGAGGTTCCTACAAGCATCTGTTGCGTGTTGAACAAATAATGATCCAAATACTGTGAAATCCAACATGCTAGTGGTGAAATCACTTCTCTTGCTCTCTTAGAAGTGAGATTTGATGTGCCAGCTTTTTGTTGTTATACTTAACATAGTCCTAAGCTATTTTCCAGACAGTTCTCCCCTTTGGTAGGACATTAAAATGGCTGTTGCATGCTTTCTGGCCGCATGTGATTTGCAAAACAGATTCTTGACTTGGGGAAGTTTAAATTTTAACTTCTTGTTGATGTTTTTAAACTTCACCTGAATAAATAGGAATTTGTGTCCAGACAGGTGACAGCAAGGACAAGGAGTTGTTTTAGAGCCCCTTAGTGGTTTTTTTCTCACTGAGATGGCAGGAGTGAGGGTCTTTTTAAGAAAACTTTTTACTGTTCCTAACCAGGAAATAAAAAACGTGCCTTTAGTACAGTTCTGAATGTTTGCAAAACTTTTAAGAAGCAGGTTTTTTGGTCATCTTTGTTGACAGTTCTGGGTATCCAAATCAGAGAAGTAATCACTGATTTTCTTTTTTCAATGATTTGGCAAGGACAGGAATGGAAATTATATTTCACTTTCTGCAGAACCTGAGATTTTTTTTTTTCCCAACCCCTTAAAAATGTATGAATGGTTGAACTTATTCAGGTGGAAATGTCCCATATCTAGAACTTTTCTTCCTCTGCCTCTCCTTGGAGTTGGTCCACAGACCCATAGTGGTATGTGCCAGGCAATGCTTAAAAGCAGCTGTTCCACCCAGTGGTTCTCTTTACTCAGGTCTGGCTGTTGTTGCTTTACTCCTACATGTCACCTGTGCACATGAAATAATGCTTACATAGGCTCTACCTGATAATTTTTGGAGTACTTTCCTATCTGTTAATGTGTAGTTGCTCAAACTGTACTTTATATGAGGTCAAATTTGAGTACCCTGGTATATCAAAGAAATATCTGGAAAATATCTTTAAGCATGTAAGGATGGAGCTGCTGCTAAGGCCTTCTGAAGGCTACTTCTATGATAGCTCTTTTATACTAGAGCTGGGTCATGAAGAGGCCAAAGAGAGTCTTTGTGGAGATCCTGATTAATTATTTGAACATCTTTCTTCTCCAGAAGACTATTTATCAGAAGAGTGGTTGCTGAGTAGGTGTTGGTTGCTCCATCCGCAGAGAATTAAAATGACATTTTTCTAGATGAAATAGTAATGCTTTAGAGAGCATTTTTTATGCTGTGTTTTCCCTCAGATTTATTAGACTGACTGAAGACTTTCACTGGTTTCTTTTATAACAGTATTTCTGATGCATGACAGATTGGGAAAGCGATGCTACTGGTTCTTCTTGGGCTTTTGTTTTTGTTGCATTCAGTGGCATACTCACACTGCATGAGTTTACTGCAGTGAGACCTTCAAAAGCAGCAGTGAGGTCAGGTTTTTACTGCTGTGATTTACACGTTGTTTGAATTTAAATGGAGGTAAGGGGATTTGAGGTTCACCTTCGAAAAATTTTAGAAGGATGACCTGATTGCTCTGTTTGCATGGATAACCTTGAGGTTCTACATGCAAGAAGTGTTTCTGGTTCATTCCAAAAATGTAACCAGTTAGAAGGTGTTTGTTTTTGTTTGTCTTAGATTTTTCTGCCAGTAGAATTCATTTCACTTGTGATCAGAGTGAAATTCTGAAGCTCTTCCATCACCAGCATTACCACCAGCACTGGGGAGGCTGTCATCCATTTTGCAGTAGCTTTGACGAAGAGTGGTCTCTGTCCCATTTCTAGATGCCCCTGTAGGGATAGTCTGGAGTCTTGGTCATCAATTTACCATCAGGAAGGTAGGTGGAGATCCTCACATTTGATCTGAATTGAATAGAAGCTGACATGTATGTCAGTGCCCACCTGACTGTCACAATAGGATCCATATTCTTCTGAGAAAAAGCTGGTAAGTGGACAAGTTGAACGTGATAGAAGCAGCCTTTGGCAGGAGCTGAGCTGTAGCACGTTGATAGGGAGCTGATGGCACTGTAGGAGCTGTTGTATGTTTTTAATGCCTGCTGTCCCCTCCTGTCTCTGCAGGGTGCACACTGTGTGACAAGGCATATCCATCAGACTGCCCGGACCACGGGCCCGTCACCTTTGTCCCCGACAGCCCAATCGAGAGCCGGGCCCGGCTGTCCCTCCCAAAGCAGCTGCTGCTGCGGCAGTCCATCATGGGAGCTGAAGCGGGTAAGGATCACATTACTGTGCACTTCCCTGCACCACTTTAACATACACTCACTGCCTGAAATCCAAAACCACAGGGAGATTAATGTGGGAAAGAAACACTGCAAGAGAGAGATGCTTCCCTCTTCTGTAATCACCCTGACTTACATTATCCAAGAGCTCCTTGTGGTCTGGTTGCTGCTTAGACTTCAGCTATACTGTAGGGATGCTGCCACAGAGTGTGGCACTTCTTAAGGTCAGGCAAGGTATGTGCTAAATAGCTCAGGCACAGCTTTGATAAGAAAATAATGCAGCATTTGCAGTTCGGGGGAAGGTGACACTTATAAGTAATAGAGGAGAATTCTGTCTGCTTGTTCATCAGCTTGGTTTGCTACCTTCTGGGTGCTCTCATTGGAGTATTGATCACAAATGCCTCTGTTTTTTTCCCCCTTCATTTACATTTGGCATGTAGACTGTGAGCTTGTCACTGGATGTGGACCTTGTTACTATATTTTATGTCACTGTCACCTGGAAATCATGGAGTGCAGTGCAGTACCCTAAGGATCTGAAGGCTAGAGAAGAATGTCATTATTGGCTTGCTTAGTGAGGATGCTTGTTCAGATAGATTACATCTGTTCTTTTCAAGCTGCACTAGTTTCCAGTTTATTCCTAAGAGCTATTCAGTGTATTCATGTAGACCTATA
>VWYO01010394.1:0-13280 GCA_013400275.1 Rhadina sibilatrix
CTTTAATTCTGTCTGGCCTCTGTGTTTAGGTGGCCAGAAAAGGCATCAGTGCCATGTAGGCCCCATGCTGGGGCTGGTCCCTGGTGAGAAGGAGAGGAATGCTGTAGGCATCTGGGGTGAAGGGGAAGGCTCAGAGCTTTGCTGGCTCATGGTCTGGGGTGAAGGGGAAGGCTCAGAGCCTTGCTGGATCATGGTCTGGGATGAAGGGGAAGGCTCAGAGCTTTGCTGGCTCATGGTCTGGGATGAAGGGGAAGGCTCAGAGCTTTGCTGGCTCATGGTCTGGGGTGAAGGGGAAGGCTCAGAGCCTTGCTGGCTCATGGTCTGGGGTGACGGGGAAGGCTCAGAGCTTTGCTGGCTCATCCCCATGGTTATTTGTGTAAATGAGCAGTGACTCCCCAGCGCTCCTGCAGCCCCTGTGCTGCCCAGGGCTCAGAGCCACCCTGAGGGAGCAGGGCAGTGAGGTGAGGTGAGCTTTACTTGCAATACTCAGGTTTGTTAGTGCAGGCTGAGGACTTGCCTGAGGCACAGACAGCCCTTTAGTGCTGGGCTTTCCAGCAGGGCTGAGGGGACACTCGTGTGTCCTGGTGCCAGACAGGCTGGAATGCACTGGGGCCAGGCTCGGGAAGAAGCACAGGTGGGAGATGACCTCAGGAAGGAAAGGTCCCTGGTGGGAGATTGTGGGGAGACAAAAGGAGGGGCTGCTGAAGGCAGTCTCCCCTCTGATACCTTACACCTGTGTTGATTATCCTAAAGTAGAAACCCCCTTGCCCTCACAGCCATGGGCTTGATAAAGAGTGAGTGAGCTGGGAAGAGTCAGTTGGAGTCTGCTGGCTGTGCTGTGAAGACCCAGGGACAGGAGGTGGTGCAAGGGCCAGCAAAGGTGAGCTGCTGTACATAGGGCAGACAGGGTTAGGTAGCTGTGTTAGGGACAGGAAGGAGCGAGCCAGAACAGAAGGAGAGCCAGAGCTGTGTGGAGCTACTCTTAGAAGTACAGAGAGAAGGTATGGGCGACTTTTTGAATGTCAAGGTCCTGCTGCTTAAAGCCTTCTGATGAAATTAATGAAGCACCTCGAGTGCAGTGTCCACGTCGACTGCAACAGGAGATGGGCCTGAGAGAGCAGGTGCAGTGCCACCAGGTGAGCCAGGCCATTTACTCCAGCAGCAGCCTCTGGCTTTCCCAGCCATTCCTCACCTGCGGGACTGTTTGCTGCCTCAGGGAGGGAGCAGCTGGAGGTGAAGTCAAGGGTGAGCAGCCTCAGCCAGACAGTCAGCTCCCAGGAGATGCTGTGTGCCAAGGGTACTTCTGTCTATAAATTGCTTTGGATGTTGGAATATAGACCTCTTGTAAGCTCAGACTCCTCACAGGACGCTCGTGCCCTCGCTCTGCCACCGCGCTCTCCATCACTGTCTGCTGCTCAAGGTCATAAGAGGAGCCCGTAGTGATCCAGAATTGAATCAAATTTGTTCGACTGCTTGTGTTTTTTCTCTTGTCTCTGCACACAGCTATCCCAGCTTTCCTGAAATGCTTTTCAGTTGTGTCCTGTGGGGAGCTCCGGGGTCCAGCTCGGTGCTGACGCATCAGGCGCCTCGCGAGCAGCCCCAGCTGGATTGTTCCTGCAGGGTGCTCTCAGAACCTGCTCCAAGAGGGAGCACGGTGCTGAGAGCCTCTGGCAAGCAAAGCACTCAGGCCCCCATTAAAAACAGCAGAACAAGTTTAATCTCTGGATGGCAGGGAAGGTTTGCATCGTCAGCAGTGTTTGATCCAAGTTTTCAAGGCAAAATTGAAATCATTCTTCACCAGGCTCAACACATTGATCCTTAGAAAAGAGCGCTTGTAAATAAGCTCCTTGAGAATGTGTCGCCCTCTTTCTCCTCCAGAGCTACTCCTCTGTGAGAAGGGCAATCCCTGAGGATGCTCCAAAAAGCAAGAAGGAGGATAAGCAGAAATGGCTTCAGGGAATTTCTCTCTCTCTCTCTCTCCTTCCTCCTCCAGCCCACCATGGCATGCACACATCACATGCTCCAGATCACAAGCCATTAATCAGGGAAAACACTGATGCTCTCGTTTCCCCCCTCCCAAGAAGGGCTGAGTGCTTTCCTGAGCAGTTCCTCCTCTCTGCTGCTGGGGCAGGCTCAGGGCAGGGCTGACTGCAGACCCCTGGGCAGCCTTTTGGGGACTGACACCCCCAAAGTGGGTTGGGTGGGTTCTGTGCAGGAGCTTTGTCCCACAGCACCCGTGCTCTTCCCCATCGCTGTTGGGCACGAAATCAGGACTCACAGACTCACAGAAGGCTGATGACTCCAAATCTGGGTTTATTCCCAAAGCACCCATCTTTATACATTTCTACAATGAGTCCACCTAAGAGGTGGCATCCTTGGACCCATTGGTCACATCAAGGGTCCATCAAACAGTTTTCTCCTCTGGGAAAGGATGTAGAAAATACAATCATTTACAATGACATGATCTTGTTGACCACAAGATTCTCTGGGAAAAGAATTTCCCTAAAATCAAAACACGCAGGCACAAACCATGACTACACTTCCCCTCCTCAGGGCCATGGTTCTCCATGTCCTGCCTCGAATCTGAGGAATCTCTGTGCCTCCTCTTGCAGCAATCTCCTCCTTTGTGCTGCTCCTGGCTGAGGCTCCTCTCAGTGCACTGGTGCCTGCAGGCAGCCTCCAGGGCTCTGCTCGTCCTCCCTCGTTCACATCAAGAATTTATTTTTTTTTTCCCACCTGACAAAGCACAGAGGCCCAAGGCCCCACCTCTCACTTTTTGGCAGTTATTGGAAACCACAAAGCACTTCAGCCGAGTCCCATCAGCGCTGCCCCCTCTGCCTCACAGCAGCCCAAGCCAGGCTCCTCTTGCTCTCCAAATCCTCATCTCTGTTTTGTGCACCCCGAGGAAAGGCAGCCCGTGGGAGGCACACCCCTGGGGCTGCTGTGCTGCAAGCCAGAGGGAACAGAAGGGACGTGCTCTCCTGGCTTTGGGGATTGCTCTGGGACCTGCTGCAGGCTCACCTTCCCTCGGTGCTGATCCCTCTCAGGGCTGCCTCAGTGCAGCCTTTGGGGCAGAACGAATGATCCTCTTGTCTTGGGATAGATCAGAGGTTTTTAGGAATATTTTCAGTTGAAAGGAGAAGCAGCTAATGTTAGACTTGCTCCAAGCATGAGATTTCCCTGGCAGGGTTGGATATATTTAGGGCATCTGAATGCCAGGGAATTATAAAGTGGTTTGGGGTTTTTTTTCCTTCCTCACCGAATGAAACGCAAGGATCCCTTCCAGCACCTTGTAAATTGCACTTGGAAAATGGCAACGTTTCCCATTTGGAGACTTAAATTTTGATTTTTGAATTAGCCCCTGGTAAAGCTTGAGATGGCTCGAGGCTGAGACAGTTGGGGGAGCGTGGGGGTCCCCAGCAGGGTGTGACTGCTGGTGTTGCTAATGTCACTGGTGCCACTGGTGTCACTGGTGTCATTGGTGTCACTGGTGTCATTGTGCCACTGGTGCCACTGTGTGGTGGTGTCACTATGTGGTGTCACTGGTGTCACTTTGCTGGTGCCACTGGTGTCACTGGTGTCACTGGTGTCACTGTGTGGTGTCACTGGTGTCACTGGTGTCACTGCCACCAAGGTCTGCTGGAGCTGCTGCCACGAGCGTGGCCTCCTGTGGGATGTGGGAGGTGCTGAGCACTTTGGGTCTGATCTCCAGGAGCCTCCCTGACTGCCCTGAGCTGATTCATTAGTGCCCAGCTCAGAAGAGGTTGAAATGATTTTCAGAACCGAACCCAGCCAAGGGGATTTTCAAATGAGATACATTTCCACGGGCCCTTTCCCTGAGCCTGATTGGATTTTAAACGGGTTTGAAGGGATTCTGTGGCAGTTGCTGTGACCTACTTGAGAGCAGAGGCTGCTGAGTCCATCCCACAGCTCCGAGCTGGTTTGACAGTGTCTCTCTACAGGCAGACCCAGCCTCGTGAATGGCATTTTCCTTTTAGGGGAAAAATAAATATTGGGGGCTGTGTAAATGGGGCAAATTCAGAGCAAAAGCATCTTTTCACAGTGGCAGGCATCAAACCCCTGTTCCACCCTGAAGAAGGAGGATGTTTCCTCTCCTTCTCTCCTCATCTTACAAATGAGGAGGACAAATTGCGTGGACAAATCTTCCTGGCCGGGGACAGAGCCGGGACTGTGCTGACCAAGCATCTCGGTGGTGACACGTAGTATTTGACTGCGTGTTGTTCCAAACTTCATGCATTCCAAACTTCCTCTTGATCTGGAGGGGCTGTCTGGGGTGCACTGGGGCTTGCAGGATGCTCATCTTGGGGGAAACAACTCCAATTTATTTTTTTTTTTCCAAGCGAAGCTGTGTCCGAAGGTGGAAACAGCCACGATGCATTTTTCAGAGCGAGCCTCAGCTGAAGGTGCAGCCCTGCCAGGGTGGGAGAGGCTGTTCTGGCCCTGCTCCCACTGTGGCTGGGCTGGCTCTGGGGACACTGGGCTCCCCAGGAAGGGGACAAAGGGGCTTTTTGAGCCCAGTCTCCCTGGGATGCCCTCAGGGTGCTGGGTGCTCGGAGCCCTGGGGGTGCTGCCCCATGCAGCCCCCAACTCACAGCAGCAGGGGCAGCTGGGGGGTGGGAAATGGGTTTGCAGAGGATTCCCAAAGCCTTGCAGAAGGCTCACACAGCCCTGTGCATCTGTGTGAGAACCCTGAGGTGAAGAAGTGTGCTGGCTTTACAGTGCTGTGGGATGGGACAAACATCTGAGAGAGAAGCTGAACCAGGAACAAGATGCAAGGGATGGCCTTGCAAATAGAGCAGATACTTTGGAGAAACAGAGCTATGAAAGATGCATTGTACCCAGCCCACGTGGGGCATTTTTAGGTTATTAGCTTAGAAGCATTGGCAGCACGGTGTGGCAAAAGCTGACAGGCCAGGAAACGTTTATAATGGATTGTAATTAGGGAATAGTTTGGTTTCTGATTGTGATGGCCTGAATTGTAACGTCTGCACTGTCTCACCCTTCACCTGAGACTGAAAATGGAATAAAAGTCTTTAAAACACCTCTCAGGAGCCCCCTCTCTGGGCCAGAAAAGGGTTTTTCCAGCACTGGAGAGCAGCCAAAGGCTGCTGGGATGGGGCCCAAGGCAGAGCCTGCTCAAACCTGGCTTGCTCAGGGCTTGGCCAGCGCTGGAACCTCAGCAGCTCTGCCAGGACACGGGGCAGGAGGGTCTCTGGGGGATCTGGAAAGCCCCGAGGGGAAAGGAGCTCTCAGGATCCGAGCTGTGGGCCTGGGCAGGCGCAGGCAGGAGGGGAAGGAGAGCAATACATTGTTTGGGAATGGAATGAAGTCATCTTTAATGAGGCGCCGCAGAAATAGCTTTGTCACTTTTACTCACAAAGGAAGTCATTGTGGTGAAAATTACCTGATCATCTCGTGCTGCTTTCCCACCACGCTGTGCCTCCAGAGGAAAGGGACTCAAAAAGCTGGTTTGTTTTGTTTTTTGGGTTTTTTTTTCCTCAGAAAACCAATGCTGTGTGGGGGTGTGTTTGTAATCAATGGGGGCTCGTAGCTGATGCATTCGAAAAGTTTAGAAGCCAGCCACAAACTGAAGGCATTAATAACTGCTGCTTTCAGGTCAATGGGATTGATTAGCAAATTCCCCTTATTTCTGAATGATCATTGCAGAAAAGTGGAGAGCAAACCAATAGTGAGAGATGTACCTGCAAGCAATAACACATGATTGCAGGCAGAGCCCGGGCTGGTGACACAACAGATCATTGATAATTGTCAGCCAAATTGCCCAGCTGGTATTGAGCTTTAAAAAATGAACCATGAGAAGAATTTCCTATCGATTTTTGTTTCGTTAGGAACAATATAAGGCTGCCTTAAAGAACTGAGAACAGACTGCAATTGATTCTCTCTCCTTTTGAGCAAATTCTAGGAGAATTTGGTATTGGTTATTAATGTAGGATTTATGAATGTTTTTCCTCTCTCTTTCCTTCAAACCTCTCCTCCTCCTGTTGCTGGAGCTTTGAAGGAACAGGACCTGAACTAGAACTTGGGGAAAATCGGTGCCACAGGACACAAAGTCCATTGAAACTGGATTTTCACTGGTCCTGTAGGGAAGGGTAAAAATTAAATCCAGAGTCCAACACAGAGCCTACAGGCCAGAGACTGCTGACTCCTGGCAGGCAGGCAGGATGTGCTGCTGCCAGCTCTGCCATTCGTTTCTGCTTCCCTGCCAAATATTGGGATTATCACCAGCTCCTCCTCACCATCCCTCCTCTGCTGTGCAGGTGCTGCTGTTAAACCACTGACTGATGAAACATTGGGCCTGTGCTTGCAAACACAGGGTTCAGAGGCCTGGTTCCTAGGTGATTGTTAGGCTTTAAGGTGAAAATGCCCTTTCTGTGACAGGAGCTCTCTTTGGTTTTACAAGGGTTTGGAGCCCTCAGCAGACCAGGGCTCCTTCCCCAGGCAGGCAGAGGGGTTCCCTCCCCAGCACCAAGAAATGAAGTCACTGCACCCAGGTGTGGGATTCAGCTCCCCTGCTTTCCTCTGGACAGATCTGCTTGCTCCTCCATTCCCCCACTGCCAGGCCAGTAAATGCACAGCCCCTGACCCGTGAAGGTCACAGGGGCAGAGCCTGCAGGGCCCGATGCTGTTTAAGCTCCTTCTTACATGAAAATGAGCTGTAATCACCCTTCACAGGTGAGGCATCCTGCAGGGGTTCAGCTCACACAGCCCTGCAGGAAGCTGCTGCAGTGCAGATGTTGGCTCTGAGGCCAGGTGGGGTCTGGCCAGGTGGGCTGAGCCAGGTACCTGCTGTGGGTGAGCACTGCCCTTCCTGAGCTTCCTGCCAAGGCTCAGCAGGGCTGGAGAGCCCTGCCCAGCTCTGGTGTTTGAGGTGCAGCAAACCAAAGCAGCCAGCTGGCCCAGAGTCACCCTGAGTGTGTTCATCTTGTACCTTGGGAAATGCTCCCCTGCTGCCAAGGGCAGTGTGATGTGAAGCCAGATATTTATTGTTTCTGGTGTCCCCTGGAGGGTGATGTGGCCCTGCCTGAGGGCAGCCACTGGCAGCTGCCATTGTGCTGGCTCTCAGAGCCCCTTTTTGGGCCAGGAGGGTCATTACCTGGTGCCATGTCTGGCTGAATTTGGGGGTACCAAATTCCAGATCTGGAATAACCTCTGTGTCTTTCTGATTTCCTGGAGCACCAGGTGTGCTTCAGCTCAGCTCCTGGAGCTCCAGCTTCTCCCAGAGTTTGTAGGGGCTGGTTATTCACACCCTCCTGTCAAGGGTAAAGATTAAAAACTGCCAAAATCATCATTGTGGGATCCAAATTTCTCACAAACACCTGAAGGCCTGGTGCTGCTGCAAGCTGGTCAGAGTCACACAGATCATGTGGCTCAATGGAGCTGAGCAGATGAGTGTGCTGTGCCTCTGAGGAAATGACCCCTGAATGTGCCATGGCCTGGTGCCAGGGCCTTCTGAGAGCTGGGAAATCCCTGTTTGCTGCCAGTGACATTCAAGTGACACTGAAAACCCTTGTGTTTAGAGATGCTAAAAACCAAGGAATTGAAGATGTGAGACTCTTATCAGGAGCCCAGGAAGAAGAGACACGTCAGGAAAAAACTACAGGTCTCATTTTTATGGATTTGTGCAACATTTCTGGCTCTAGGAAGGGCAGGGGCAGGTTGTTTGGGGGGCAGGACTCAGACCACGGCAGCAGCAACCCTCTGCTCACCACCTCAGGCTGGTGCAGATGTGCTGATGTTCCCGTGGTTATCGTGGCTCTGGCATCTCCACAGATCCAGAGATGCACGCAGCATCAGCACAGAAATCTATTAGCATAAATTACTGACAAATTCACCTCAAAAGCCAAGCCCCAGCTCCACGATTAAAAATAGTGACAGAACTTCAAAGGGGCAAGAGGCATGATTCATTTTAAAGATAATGTGGATAATTTCAAGTAGCAAAGGAAGTGCTTATGCTGCTTTCCTCAGTGTTCTGCATAATCTGCTGTGTCCAGCTAAGATTAGATAAAAGTCAGCGCAGGATCTTGCTTCCCTTCCAACATTAACTATTTGACTTATCTTTATCCAGTGATGAGCTTGCAGAGCAGGCTCTGGGCCCTGCCTTCAGATAAAACTTTGGGGGGTTTGTTGTTTGGTGTTTTCCTGCCTGTGGCTGTCCCCGTGTGAGCTCTGGGGGCTGGAAGGGGCCTTGGTCAGGTCAGGGAATGGTTTGGGTTGGAAGGGACTGTAGGGAGGATGCCTTGGAGGGGCTCCCGAGGGCAGGGGCTGGACAAGGTGAAGAGAATAAAGTGGGGATTTATTCAAGGCCTTCAGTAGATGCACCTTGGGCAGTCAGAGCCTCCCAGGGGCTGCACCCAGGATGGACAATGGTCCCCAATGGTCCCCAATGGTCCCCAGTGGTCCCCAGTGGTCACCAGTGGTCCCCAATGGTCTCCACTGGTCACCAGTTTTTCAGGCAGAAATGAGTTTGGTCCATTTACATATCAGGGGTTAATCTCCCAGTCACAGCTTCAAGTAATGCAGTCACATTCCCCCAGTTTGCTTCCCCCCATTTCACTTCTGTTTATAATTTCCAGAGCCTGAGGCCTTGGATCCGAGGCCTGGAAGAATTGTTTTGTCTGAGCAAAATGGGAAGGCAGTAACTACACTTGATATGGAGCTTAGAGCTGTGCACTAATGCAGCACAGGATCTGAAAAATGAAATCCTAAGGCATCAACAGCCCCCAGCCACCTCTGTGGTGTGTGGGGTCACATCCCTGCTGGCCAAGGGCCTCCAGCTTCATCCTCCCTGCCCCTTCTCATCCGGAACTTTTTATTTACTCACACCAGGTGCAAATGAGCCTTCCACACAAACACCAGCAAAGCTCATTTGCAGAGTGCCAGGCATCTTTAAAAGTCCATTTCGTTTCATCAGGGTTTTAATTCTTTGCAAATTACTCAGGCTCAGAGGGGAGTCAAGGCCTCTGTAAAACTGACGTGATCTGGCGTCTCTTTTCCTGCACTTAATCCACTTCTGCTTCTGATATCCTGGCAATCTTTCCTGTTTCGGGAGCTCCTGGAGCACACTGCTGGTGCTGCTGAGTCTGTGCCCACATCAGAAACCTCCTCCAGGCCACAGGAACTGTGGAGCACTGGGGCAGCACTGATTCAGTTCCAGGCTTCTCCAGGACGGGCTCCAGTGATGATGAGCTGGGCTCCACTCTGGTTCCATCCACCAGTTTTGTGTTCTCCCCATTTGTCCGGTAGAACCCTTCAAAAACAAAGCAAAAGGAACTTTCAGGAGCAATCAGACCCCAGCAATCAGACCTGTGTTTTTTTTTCCTGACGTGTCTCTTCTTCCTGGGCTCCTGATATGAGTCTCACATCTTCAATTCCTTGGTTTTTAGCATCTCTAAACACAAGGGTTTTCAGTGTCACTGGCAGCAAACAGGGATTTCCCAGCTCTCAGAAGGCCCTGGCACCAGGCCGTGGCACATTCAGGGGTCATTTCCTCAGAGGCACAGCACACTCATCTGCTCAGCTCCAGCAATCCAAGAGCATCCCCCTGCTCCTCAGCCATGTGGGCAGCCCAGCCTCTCCCAGAGCGAGCCCTCCTCATCCTCCCAGTGCTCCTCTGTCCCCTTGTCGGGGGCAGCAGAGGGAGGATCGATGCCTCTGGTGTCAGGGCATGACAATAACCCTGCCTTCTGCCCGTGATATTGACAGCCTGGCTGCTTTCCTTATGTCCTCTCTGCTTCATTTGTGAAAAGCACCACAATTATCCCCTGGCAGCCGTTCCGAGAACGGCAACAGCTTGAAAAGAAAGCGAAATGGGTACACCTGATTGAAAGGAAAAAAAAAAACAAAAAACCCCGCTTTAAATATTGAACAATTTCTTCTAACTGGTTCAATATTTTCAGTTTTGTTCAATTTTCCATCTGCCTGGGCACTTAGCGTCTGCGCAGCCGTTTTGTATCAGCCTTAACAATGGACATTTTACACCGAGGGCATTTAGAGCAGCAAAAAGGAAGGAGGGTTCATCCTCCACACCCTTTCTCACTGCTCTGCATCTCTCCTTCCATGTGCTCTCAGGCAATTACTGAACCCTTATATCTGTCTTTCTCCCCCCCCATCCATCCATGCAGTTCTGCCCAGCCTAATTGTCAGTCTGTCTTTCATTAAGCCAACTGCAGACTTTTGATCTGCTCCTTTGGAGGAGCTTTTGTGCTCAGCATTTGAAAGAACCAGTCCCCTGTTTACAAGATTTACATCAAAATAAGGTTTCTGGAAAAGAAAATGCAGCTTAGCAAAATAAAAAAATAAAAAAAAAAAAAATTGTGCAAAGCCCCAAGAGAGCTAATTCATCTGCATCTCAGCAATAATAGTAATAATAAAAAATAGCGTGAGACAGGCTGGCTTGGCAATGGGGAGCTGCAGGAGGGATGGGGTGTTCTCTCTTCTCCAATTTTTGGGTGCCTGTTGGAACAGCTGCAGGTCTGTAGGATCAAGGGGCTGCACCTCCGTGCCCCTTTTTGTTTGGAAGATTTGTCACCCTGATCCCAGATTTGTCACCCTGATCCCAGATTTGTCACCCTGGTCCCAGATTTGTCACCCTGACCCCAGCCCCTTGGGCTTTGCAGGCAGCTCCCAAGGGCCCTGAGCTGGAGGAAGGTCCCTGGGCAGGGGTTCCCAGCCCTGGCCCTGTGATCCCTCTGCTCCCTGGGGAGGTGTTCAGTCAGGAGTGAGGATGTGCTCCTGGTGCCCTTGCTCTAGACACACACCCTGTCACTTAGGGAAAAATCAATTTAGGAGCTGACAAAAGCTGAAGAAAGCCGCAGCAGTTAATTAATAGCCCCGTGTCTCGCACAGTTGGCTCCAGCAGCAGACTCCAGTGTGGGAGCTAATTGGGAGGCCAGGCCAGATCGTATCCTACAGAACAAGTTCATGTTAATAAGCCAATTCTGTATTCAAGGGTAGTTTCTATTCAATTTCTAGTACTTTATTTTGACTAGCAAGTCAAATACTCTTGAAGTATCAAAACAATCTTTGTAGCTGTGTAACAGGAGCATGGCGATGTCGTTAAAAGCCAGCCCAGCTCGATCTGGATGCTGCCAAAACAACTTCAAAAGTATCCCAGCTACTCCAGGGGAGGGGAGCTGTGCTCTCTCAGGATGAAAGCATCCACTGGGGAACAGTTTAAAGGCCAGCCTGGTCCCAGGTGCAGGAAAGGCAGCCTGGGGATCCTGCCTGGAACCAGCCTGAGAACCCGAGGGTGGGTTTTGGAGAGGCTGTGAGTGCTGGGGGTAGCCCACACAGCCTTTGTTGATGAGGCAGTGGAGCAAAACCCCAGAGGTGTGAGAAGGCAATGCAGAACCTCCCTTTCCCCCAGTGTTTGCCTGTAAAACCCTGCTCACATTAGCCACGAACAGTTGTGCAGTTCTGCCAGAAGGTCACTGTGCAGTGAGTGTGCAGCACAAACTACTTCTGCATATTAACAAAAAAAAAAAAAAAAAAAAAAAAAAAAGAGGAGAGAAAAAAAAAAAAAAAAAAGAAGAGAGAGATTTTTTCCCTTTTGCATGCAATTTTTAAGAAGCAGAGAGCAAAGAGCCATAAAGTTTCCTTTTATAGATGGAGGAGACAGCAGCGGAATGCGCTGAAGTGAGCGAGGAAAACCCAAGGTGACACATAATTTTAGTGATAATAAGCAGTGGCAAAACTCCTCTTGTTAAAGACCTAAGGCAAAACTGTGCAGCCTGTGTGAATTGTGGAGCTGAGAAGCACAGGGAGCGAAGGGAGACGGGGTAAGACACCTTGAGCAGGATTCAAAGAGCCAGGCTTTAATTTTAGGGATGAGGAATTCGAGTATCTCCCCTAAGCAATGAATGAATAATGCCTGTTGCAGTGGGATGAGCTGTTCTGCTCCTCGGGTTCACACAGTGGGAATTCTCTGGGTAAGGTGAGGCTGGGCTGGGCTGCAGCCCCTGGCACAAGGTTCTCCAGCTCTTGACCCCCGAGCATCCCTGCTTCTCACAGCTTGTGTGAGCCATCAGAGGCAATTTCCAGTACTGGCAGGGCTGGGAGGGAGCTGCTGGCTGTGACTGCAGCATTGAGGGGCTGGAATCCTGTTTAGGTGCTGCTTTTTGGGTCCAGACACAGACAGGTCTTGAGGGGCCAGTCCACTCAAATTATCCTCCAGGCTTGTGGAGACAGAACCTGCCAGCTCTCATCCTAAAACCTTGCAGCCTGTGGATTAGGGGAGAAGCTGGGTCAGAATTGGAGCTGACAGGTGGAAGGCACTCAGAGTGAAGTGTTTTCTTTAGCAGGTGACCAGCTAGCAGCTCTGTGTCCCACCTCAGCCTCATTTGGCAGAAATGCCCATTGAAACCCCGGGTGCAGGGTATGAAGAGACAGAATTGCTTGGCTTTTACAGGCTTAGGGGTGAAGCACCGAGATTCCCACCTTGTGCTCAGCTCCAGTGCACAGGGGTGCATCCCTGGGGCTGTCAGTGGAGAGGGGGGGTCATGCAGCCCCCCTCCCTGCTCCAAGCAGATCAGTTTGCTGGGAGCACAGAGCCCTGGCTGCTTCCTGCTGCAATCCTCACCAGTTCCCCTTCATTTGCTGTAAGCTCTCCTGACTGAACGTTTCCAGAGGGACGAGGGCTCCTTCCACGGGGCTCTCTGCAGATGCTGATTCCTGGTGGCAGCTCTGTCTGCAGATAATTGCCCAACACCTACCCTGGCAGCACTTTCTGGAGAAGAATTAATAAAACCTAATAAGGCACTTAGAGAGGCTTGCAGCTCTGCTGAGGGGAGGGGGGGCTTACAGCAGGATCTCCAGGGCCTGCCCCTCCCAGGGCTCCCAGGGGGAGCAGGCACTGTCCTGCACTGCCTCAGCACCCCTCAGCAGGAGAACAGACAGGAGATGGTAACACTGCAGATTTCTCCCTGTGCAGCAGCCACACAGGGGCTGTGGGGTCTGTTTTCCATGGGACTGGCAGCACCTGCACTGACAAACACACCTGGAGCTCAGGTGTGGGCCAGCCCTGCAGCCCCTGCCCCCAGAGCAGCTCCACAGGGGCCAGGCCAGAGGAGCAGCTCGGGCTGGGGGCTGCACCCGGCTCCTTCTGGTGGGGCAGAAGCAGATGGGGCAGCAGCACCACCTGAAACTCCCCCAAGGGAAACTTCTCCTTCCCTTCTGCACCGGGCAGGGGAAAGGAGATGGGCTGGCTGGACTGAGAGCCCCTGCCTGGACTGGCAGCCCCT
>VWYO01010394.1:13423-26159 GCA_013400275.1 Rhadina sibilatrix
TCGCTGGCTGCCCCCAGAGCAGGGGCAGCAGGACACTGAGCTCAATTGCTCCCAAATCCCTTCCTGCACCTCCGGCTCACCCAGCTGCATCAAAGCAAGGCTGCTGCCCCACGGCTCCGAGTCTCTGACGTCGAGCTGCTTTGTAGCAGGTCTGTGGAAGGAAGCAGGAGGCAGCAGAAGGGGCATCCTGCTGACCAGCAGCTGCTGAGCCCTCAGCTGGCTGCAGGGCCGGCCCTCTCCCTGCCTGTGGGGGCGCGGGTATAAATAGCCACGGAGCTGAGGGGATGAGCCGCTTACACAATGAACCTCAGCGCTGCCGCAGCCAAAAATACCTGCGGGAATGATGGGCACTTGGAGTGACATCCCCAGAAGGCCACTAATGGCAGAAGATTGCTGCCACCACCTTGAGCAGGGTCCCTGCCACGGGGTGACTCATCCTGTCCTGCCTGAGCCCCGCAGCTGAGCTGCACTCTGCACTCCCTGCAGCAGCAGGGACGGGGAGCAGCACTCCAAAGGGTTCCAGAGCCTCAGGTGCCCTCAGCCCCCGGCTCGGCTTTCAGGTCAATGTTATTTTCCTTTTCCATTTTGCAGAATGACAGGAGGACTGATTGTGCTCACCTTGGCAAGGCGGCGAATCCTCCCTTTGTTGCGGGATAATAAGGGACAATAATTCTCAGAGAGTGAGCAGGAGACAGAGTTTTTGTGAAATGCTCCCATTTTGTATATAAACCTGTCTCTATTCTTCAATCCTAAATGGCCCTTGAATTGAAATCCCAGTGTCAGAGCTGTCTCCATTCAATGTGAAATCTGCAAAGAAAATGAAACTGTCCTGAACTGCTCAGCCTCTGGAGAGGGGATGTGTTTCTCAGTGGGTGTCTGTAACCATCTCTTTCTGTGGAACTGCTGTGATTTTATGTTTATGATGTTGGGACAGAGGGTCTTGAGCTTGTCCTCTGCTGCCCTGGGTGGCTTTGGGCACTGTCTGTGTCACCTGGAACACCTGTGGGACTGGTGTCCCCTCCCCTGTAGCCCTGGTTGGTGCCTGAGGTGTTTGGGTTTCTCTGAAACTCTTTTCCCAGAGAGTTTTCTGCCAACCAGAGACACGTTTTCCTGACTGTCACCTTTGTTTGCATTCCTGTCCCTGGGAGGGACTTCTCCTTGCTGTCCCTCTGCTCTGACCAATGTGAGTGAAGGAGTTTGTCTTTGTTTCACCCCTTGGGTTGTTCTCTGTAGAACAGCATAAAAGGGAAGAAATTCACAGAAATAAACAGAGTCATTGTCAGCCTTCTTTAGTCAGAATCTGTGTCGCTGTGATTTTAACAGCATCACTCCCCTGGCAGGGTCCTGGCTGCTGCCCTGGGTGGGTGAGTGCAGCCCCTGCAGATGGCCCTGGGCAGGGAATGGGCTGTTCCTCCCCTCCCTGGCTTGCCCCGTGGCTCCTCTTGGCCGTGGGAGCTGAGATCCCAGCATGGTTTAGTGAGGTGTGTGTGGCAGGGCTCAGGGGCTGGCTGGCACCAGGGCTGGGCTGGGAACAAACAGTGAAGGCCCAGTGCTCCTTCCCAGCACAGACTCCAGCAGCGCTCTCCAAAAACCCCAAATGGGAAGCAAGGATGGAAATTTCCATCTGTCATGCACGGAGGGAGTGCCCAGTTAGATCTGCCTTCTGGAAACTCCACCCTGTGGGGTTTCATTATTCTGTTTGGAGCAGTGAAATGCTCCTTTGGTCGTGCCTGTACCTCTGCCTGAGCCCCTTCAGAGAACAAAACCAGCACCGTGTCCCCGCCTGCTCCCAACCCTTGGCTCCTCTAGACAGATATTAGCAGTTGCATGACTCAATTGTATGAGTTGTTGCATTAAATTACACGGTGCTACTCCGAAAGAATGTTAATTTCGTTTTCCTACAACCGTGTTCAGCTTAATTTTTAATCAGATCTGACAGCAAAAATTTAAATCAAGCGCTGCATCTTGGCTCTGGGAGGGCCGAGCACATCCTGATCCTACGGAAGCCAGCAGGGCAGTCTGCAGCACTGGTGCTCCCTGGATGTGGGCTGCCTGCTGTGTGGGAGGCACAAACCATCCCTTTTCTCCCACCAGGCTCCAGGCAGGAGCTGTGCCGAGCTCTGGGGCTGGGGAGGCAGAGGCGAGGCTGTTCCGGGCTCAGGAGCCGTGCCCAGACCCCGATGGGCACAGCAGCTGTGGCAGGGGCTGGTGACAGAGTCCTGAACATCAAGCAGAAGTTGATTAGAAGTCAGGCTTCAATCTTTGTGTCATTTCCTTTGTAATCTGAGCAGCGCTGCAGGGCAGGGAGGGAGGAAGCAGGAGCAATTTGCAGCCCAGAGCCAGAGTGTCACTGCGGGAAGTGGAGGTGACAGGGACTTTTCTGGGCACTTCCAGCACACTGAACTCCTCCAGGTGCAAGAGCATCTCCCAAACGGGGCCAGGGAGCAGCTCAGCACTTCCTGCTCTGCATTCAGGAGATCGGGTGCTGATCACTGATCAGGAAGGGTTGGCTAATTAAAGGAAAAAAAAACCCAAACCCCTAGCGAGCCAGCGGCCTGTTAATCACAGCAATATTCTGGGGGGAATTCAGGGAGGTGTGCAAGCCCTTAAAAATCCTAAGGAAAACGTTGCAGTTTCTTTGTTGAGATTGTGGCATTTAAAGTGTGTTCATCTGCTGGAAACACCAATGGCCACTTGTCCAGCTGCCTGGGAAGGGGCAAATGTGGCCTCCTGCCCTGGGTTTCTTCTGTCTTTGTTCCACCAGCTTGCAGGAAAGGGTTTCCCCTCTCTGCGAGCAGCCTGCATCACCGTGCGTCTTCTAATAGAAAAAAGCAAGATCTGTATAAATTCATAATGGCTGCAGTAATCTTTCTTCCTCGTGAAAAGCTGGTATTAATCAGGAGTGTCACAAGCTATGAATTTTATTGTGGTGATATTCATTATGTGTGATGTACGGAGGGGGAACGTGATGCAGGAAGTGCAATGAATTGCATTTGTTGCAATGACTGGAGCTAAGTGGAAATAAATTAAGCGTGATGTGTTTTAGGAGGTTCTGTGCTCTGTAGCAGGTGTAAAAAAAACTGTCCAAAAATGTTGATGTAGGGAAAGATTTCTAAGGTGTAAACAGAGCTACAAACACGGCAAAAGAAAAATAAATTCATTTTGATGCAAACAGACATCTCCTTTGCTGTGCACTTAACTGCAGAAAGCAAATATTCCTTCTATTCCAGAAACTTCCAGAAGCAGGGTAATTGCTACCTGTGGTTGCTGTGGGAACCAGAACTTTCTGATTCCAGATTTTAAGAGCATGAAGTCTCAGCCAAATGTGCCATCTCAGGGTAGCTGCTGCCACGTTAAAGAGGATGGGGCAGCTGGTGTTAACACAAACACCTTGGGAGAGGAGGATTTTGTCAGAGGAGGGGCTTGGCTGCTGTTCCTTACCTGGGGAAAGCCCGGTGTTAGAAATGCAGCTTTTGGAGTTGGCTTTTGCATACAGTGAGATGATTGCTTTATGTGTGACATGGGAAGGTTGTACTGTGTGTTCTTTTATTAATAGGATTTGAAAAATGCCATAAATGAATATTCTTAGATTGTAACAAAGTAGGGGTTGGGGGTTTTTTTGTAACTCTTCAACTAGATAAAATACAGAAGGGATGTTTGGAATTCCTGAACTAAAGATAAAGAACAGTTGAGCCTTTGAGGGTCTGAATCTTCAGAAGACAGATTTACAACGTCCCCCAGACTGCGTGGAGTCCCACAGATAAACTGTGTACTTAAGGGGGGTCTTGAAACCAAAATGAATATTTGAGTCATGCATTAGCTCATTGAAATATGTAACACAGGAGTCCTTAAAACAAAGGATCTGAAAAGAGACGGGGGGCTGATCTTGTTGGTATCAGCACCTCGGCCGAAAAAGCTTTGGGTTTTTTCTGTCCCTTAACTGTCTATTTTATTTTATTTTTATTAAACTTACAAATGTGACATAAAAGTGAATGGTGTTTTTCACCCCGGGGTTTGGCAGCTGGATGGAGCCACAGGCTTGGCTCAAAGCTGCAGCTGCTTGACCCCAAATCACCTTTGCTGTCCTGGGAGGAGGGAGAGGAGCCAGGGGCAGCAGGGTGGAGGAGCAGATCCCTCCAGAAGAGCAGAACCAGCCCACACCAATATCACCTGAACTCCGGGAGAAGGAAAGCAGGCTCCGGCTTGGCTCGGTCTGCAGCGGAGTCTCATTGATTGTGTGAAACCCCTCAGGCAGTTCTGCTCGCACCTGCCAAGGAGGCTTTGGGCTTTTTGTTTTTGCCGTTGTTCCCTGGCTGCCACGCTGCCTGCAATTGTCCTGCCGAGTTCTTTTGTGCAGTGCTAGAAGCTGCTGGAGCAGCCAGTTTAAAATTCACGTTTCCAGAAGGAGCAGAGCCGTTCAGCTGAACCCAGTGTTCCCTGCAGCAGCCTTGCATTCCCAGCTTCTGTAAGCCCAGCTCAGGGTCTGCTGTGCTGGCACACACATTTAGGCTGGGTTTTAGCAACTGGCACTTGAGGAGACCTCAAACATTCCTGTGTGAAAACTCATTCTGGTGAGTACACGGTGGCCTGTGCTCCTTCCCTCTCAAAGGGTGTTGCTCAGTGCAGTGGGAATTGCAATTACTGTGCACAAATAGGGTAAATTAGAGGGAACATTTGAAACTCCAGCACAGCAGCCAAGTGACATTTGAAGGGGAAGAGAAAGAGAAAGAGAAAGAGAAAGAGAAAGAGAAAGAGAAAGAGAAAGAGAAAGAGAAAGAGAAAGAGAAAGAGAAAGAGAAAGAGAAAGAGAAAGAGGGAAGGGAAGGGGAAGGGGGTCCTGTGTAAGCACAGAGTGAGTCTTGATGCTCAGGAGGAAATTTGGGAGCAATAAACACCACGTGAGCAATAAATTCCCTGAGTAGTTTTGTGCTCTGTGTAAGCCAGGGTTGAAGGGTGCAGCACATCTGTAGAATTTGGGAGTTCATGCTTGCAGAGCTCTGCTAGAGATGGTTCATAGAGACAGTGAGACAAAAACCCATGAGCTGCTGGAGATTCCTCCTGTTCTCTCCAAATCTCTCAAGTGCCCACTCTGGCAGATCACTCCAGCCAGAGGTTTCCTACTGAGGGGGGTGTGGGCACATCTGGCACTGAGGGCTGGTGTGTGCACATCTGGCTCAGGGGTGTGGGCACATCTGGCTCTGGGGCTGGGCTCTCTCTGGGTGTTGCTGGAATTGCTGTTCTGAGCTGTGGATCAGCGAGCAGTTTGGATTCCTGTCCCCACCTGCAGGGCAGTGCCTTGCCCTGGATTGAGCAGGAGGATTTGGGGATTGTGAGCTCATGAGCAGAGGATGGAAATGCCCAGAGCCTCAGCCACACATCAGTGTTTGCATAAAGAGCAGCAGCTACTCTCCTAAAAAAGCAATTCCTGTGCTCAGCCCCCTGCTAGGCGAGGGGGGCTTTTGCTTACTCCAAATAAATGCTCACGTTCTAAAAGGAAGTAAATCCATGAATTTTTATGACTGTTTTGAACAATCTTACAGCACAATTAAAACCCCGGGGTTTGTGTAATCTCACTGGGAAACAAAGGACTCTTTGCAGACTAAAGGAAATAACAAGCTTGCTGTTGATGTCATTTGAGGATTCTCCTTTCCAGGGAAGGAACAAACCTGCCCCTGCACTGGAAATTGAAAGTAAGGATTTTTTCTGAGACCACTGAGCCTGAGAGTCAGACAAGCTGAATCAAAATGGCTTTTTCATTTTGAACATCTTTACTGCAGAATTTTAAGGAACTCAGACTTGATGTTTCCTTTAACACTTTGGTTAAACACTTTTCCTAAAAACAAGGTTTGGGCCAAAGCAAAAGGAACCAGCTTGGGTTTGGAAATCTGCTTTGGATTTTAAACCTGTGATAGTACAACACTGTCCAAATTCCAATTAACTAGATTATTTTTCTCTGCCTTTTTTCTCCATAAGCCTCTATTCTTTATGCATTTTTAATAAGCTTTATCCTGGGAAAACATGAGAGTGCTGACTGCAAGTGGAAAGAATAAAAGCAGTTGCTGGGTCACTCTGAGAATCTGAGGAGTGCTGGCAAGCTGGAAAGCAAAGTAAAAGCAATCAGGAAATCTGAGCTCTGATTTCATTAGAAGCTGTGAATGGAGATAAAACCTTTCACAAACCTTGTTCAGCTGAAAGAAAAAAAAATGCAGAGTAACAGCAGCAGATCAGCCTGTGATGGGGCTCACACGTGTGCCAGCAGAGTGTTATAAAGGCACATTTTGGAGTTGGCTTTTCACAAATACTGAGATGAATGTTATACANCCCTCAGCTGAGAAGCCACCTTCTTTTATCTCCTTATTGTCGATTTTTATTCTATTTTATTTTATTTTTATTAAACTTATCAATTAATATAAAAAAAGGTGAAACGTCGTTTTTCACAAGAGGAATCGGCAGCAGGAGACCTCGGTGTCCTTCCTCTCTCCCTAAACCTCAGAGCTCTGGGTTTGGGACTGGCTGATCCCTCCCTGAGGAGGAGGGGAGGATGCCCCAGGTCGGTGTGAAACACTCAGGGGAGAAATCCCTCCCAGGCCCTGATCTGTCAGGAGAAAGCAGCGATGGAGGTGATGATTGCAGAGGGCATCCTCTGCAATTCTGCTTCCCTTGCAGGACAGCAGCTGAGCCCGGGCTGCCCAGCAGATGGGTTTGTGTCCAGTCTGTGTCCTGGGGCTGCTGGGGGGGCATGGCAGGGGGACACTGGGAGCAGAGCAGGGGGGCTGAGCCCACCCATCCCCTTCCCTCCAGGCTGTGCATCCCTGGGGATCCCTGGCAGGAGCCGTGCTGAGGGGTGAGCCCCTGTGTGATGCCTTGTGGGGCCACCTAAGAACAGAGGGCAGACAGAATTAAAGGGATAAAAAGCAGCTCTGTTTATGGAAGGGCCTGCAGGTGCATCCAGGGCAGGCAAAGCCCCCCAGGGGCTGCACCCAAAATGGACAATGGGTCACAGGGTGCACACTTTGATCACTTTGGGCCATTTGCACATTGGGGGTTCATCTCCCAATTCCAGCTGCAGGTAATGAACTCACTGACCCCAAGTTTGCTGCCCCCAGCTCCCTTTTGTTTCCATCTCTGGGGGCCTGAGGCAGTGAGGTGTCCTTGATTGCCAGGCCTGGGGAGGAATTGTTGTGTCTGAGCAAAGTGGGGAAGCAGCAGCTGACCCTGTGTGTGGGGTTTGGAGTCACACACTGAGGAATTGCAGGGTTACAAACAGATGGAAAATATAAAAGCTGAAATCCTGAGGCATCTCTCCCAGGGTAGGAGTGAGGAGCAGGACTGCCCAGGAGGGCTCTGGGGATATCCAGGCTCTCTCTGAGGCTGCCCAGAGCTTGCTGCCTGTGTTCCTTCCCACCTGCTCGTGTTTTGTAAACACTGAGCAATAATATTCAGTTGTTTAAATGAAACAGACTCCTGATTTGAGACTAATCACTTGTAGTGGGTGGCTGGAGCCTGCAGAGCTGGTGCTGGGTGTTTGCTGCTCCCAAAGGACTTTGGCTGTGCCTTCCCTTGACTGAAATGACCCAAGCCCAGAGGTTTCCCCTGACCCGTGGCTGCTGCTCCCTTTCAGTGCCGGCTGTCCTGGGGGCACCAGGCTGAGTGTGGGGTGCTGGAGCAGCCCCCGTGGCCAGCACCTGGGGCAGGTGGGTACTGGGCTTCCCTACCTGGGCGCAGGATGCTGCAGGTGAGTCCTGCTCTGCTCACCTCCGCGGTGGTCCCAGGCTGGCTGGGAGAGCTGCAGCCCGTCAGAACTCATCAGCGTCACAGCAGCTAATGGGGAGCACAAAAACCTATTTAAAAGCTACATTTCCCACTTGGCTGATTCCATTAGGTCCCGCAATAACCAGGTGTCACATTTCCTCTCGGAATGCCGATCTCAGCGCCTTCCTGGCCTGCGGGGGCTCAGCCCTGCCCAGGGCTCCTCCCGCTGTCCTCCTGCCCCGGCCAGGAGGAGAGGGGACCCGGGGGTGGCCGTGGGTGACAGCGGGGCCTGGATGGGTGCTCCCGAGCTGGGGATGGTTTTCAGTAGCTGTTAGAAATTTTATAAGCAGGTTTTGAAGTTGGCTTTTGGCACACAGCGAGCTGATTGCTTTATGTATAACATGGGAAGGTTGTATTGCGTGTTCTTTTATTAATAGGATTTGAAAAATGTAATAGATGAATATTCTTAGATTGTAACAAAGTAGGGATGGGATTGTTGGGGTTTTTTATAGATAGAAGACAGGAGAGGCATCTGGAATTCCTGAAGATAAGGAACAATTGGGCCTTGTTGAAGGAGACAGATTTACCACCTCCATCCAGACTCTATGGAGTCCCATAAATAAACTGTGTGCTTAAGGGGGGTCTTGAACCCAAAATGAATATTTGAATCATGTATTAGCTCATTTAAATATGTAACACAGAAGTCCTTAAAACAAAGGATCTGAAAAGAGACGGGGTGCTGATCTTGTTGGTATCAGCACCTCGGCCAAAAAGAGCTTTGATTTTTTTTTTCTCCTTATTGTCTATTTTATTTTACTTTTATTAAACTTATAAATTCTACATAATAAGTGAATGGTGTTTTTCACAGTAGCTGAGCTGGATGTGATGCTGCCAGACCTGAGTGCCAACAGCCCCAGGGACCCGGGGAAGGTTCTGAAGTCTCTCAGGTTTCCAAGGCTCTCCCTGGAGGTGCTGACGGCCTCAGCTCCCCGTGGCAGAGGCTGCCTTGGAAGGGAGCAGCCCCTGGGTGGTTCCTGAGCTCTGAGGGCTGAGCAGGTTTGGTTTTCAGTCTGTGTGTAGCTGATCCCTTGGGAACAGGAACGGCTTTGAGCTTATCTGCATTTGTTGTTTCTTTTTTCAGGGGACACCTGTCCCCACCTTCCCCCCACCGTGACAGCCAAGCTGTGGCTTCCTGCCTGCCCTGTCACCCCAGCAGGGACAGGGACAGGGACAGGGACAGGGACAGGGACAGGGACAGGGACAGGGACGGCTGAGGCCACCCAGAGGGTTGGCTGGGTGTGCCCCTGAAGCTGTTAAAGATCACAGCGACACAGACTCTGACTCAGAGGGCTGAGAATGACTCTGTTTATTTCTGAATTTCTTCCTTTTTATGCCGTTCTACAGAGAACAGCCCAAGGGGTGGAAGAAAGACAAACTTCTTCAGTCACATTGGTCAGAGCAGAGGGACAGCAAGGAGAAGTCCCTCCCAGGGACAGGAATGCAAACAAAGGTCACAGTCAGGAAAACGTGTCTCTGGTTGGCAGAAACCTCTCTGGGAAAAGAGTTTCAGAGAAACCCAAACATCTCAGGCACCAACCCGGGCTACAGTGTCCCCATGCAGGGCTGCCCTTCCCATCAGAGCTCCAGGGCTCTCGGGTGCCCTGGAATCACCTGAAACAATCCCATTTTGCAGTAATTCTTGCCTCAGAGCAGATATTTTTGCAGGGATTCAGGTGCTTAGTGAACAGTAAATATCATCGGTGCTGCCCAGCTGCCTTCCCACTGGGGCTGTGTCAGGAGCAGCCTCACACAAGCCCCAGAGAACAACAGAGATGCCAGGAAAGTCCTGCTGTGGGGTTGGAATGAGCCTTGTAATGCTGAGGGGAGATTCTGAAATCCCAGACAGAGCTTCCAGTGGGCTGCTTTTCTCCCAAGGTGAGAGCAGTGTTTTTTCAGCAAACCAAACACTGTGCACGGAACTCCTTGAGCTCCATCTCTTCCCTGGACTTATGAAGCTGGAATTCCTTTTCTAGCTTTTGCTTTTCTTCTGTTTTCCTTTCCTGAAACCTCAGGACCTTTCCTGAAACCTCGGGACCTTTAGGCCCTGAAACCCCAGGACCTTTCCTGAAACCTCAAGACCCTTAGGCCCTGAAACCTCACAGATCTCTCCTTGTCTTAGTAAGTGTATCCAGAATTAGAAGAAAACCTCATCTCGAGGCCTTGCTGATGCTTTCAGCTCTTGGCACACAAGTGCCAGAAAAAAGCCCGCGAGTTTGCAGCTTGCACTCGAGCTGTCTGACAGGGATCTGAAGTTCCTGGGAGTTCTGAAGCTCCTTTCCAGGAGTCTGGAGTCAAGCATCAAAGATCAGTTGTCATTTTTCCCCCTCTCCTGTTTGTGTTCGTGTGCTCTGGCGTGCGCTACCCGTGGTGGTTTTTATCTGTAGCTACAGTTTTACAGAACGAGATTAAGGATGTAATTGCTCCCTTTGATTCTTTAACGAGATCAAACGGAACGACAGAAACGCCAGCGAAGGGTTTGCTGAGCTGCTCAGCTCTGGGAGCAGATGTGTGCCTGCCTGGAGCAGCTGAGGGGACCTGGGGGATGCTCTGCAGGAGGGGAGAGGCTGCAGCCCCAGGAAATGCAGCCCCAGGAAATGCTGCAGCCCCAGGAAATGCTGCAGCCCCAGGAAATGCAGCTCCAGGAAGTGCTGCAGTCCCAGGAAATGCTGCAGTCCCAGGAAGTGCTGCAGTCCCAGGAAATGCAGNTTCTTTAACGAGATCAAACGGAACGACAGAAACGCCAGCGAAGGGTTTGCTGAGCTGCTCAGCTCTGGGAGCAGATGTGTGCCTGCCTGGAGCAGCTGAGGGGACCTGGGGGATGCTCTGCAGGAGGGGAGAGGCTGCAGCCCCAGGAAATGCAGCCCCAGGAAATGCTGCAGCCCCAGGAAATGCTGCAGCCCCAGGAAATGCTGCTCACACACAGCTTTGGTCAGAGCAGGGGTTCCTTCCCAAGCACCTCTGATGGGTCAGAGCCTGCACGGCACAGGAAGGTTGGGAGGTGATCTCCAGGTGTGACTGCAGACATTCCCTCCGTTTGCTCCCCCCAATTACTTCTGTTTATATTTTTGGGGCCTGAGGCTGTGAGGTGGCCTTGGCCCTCAGGTGCAGAGGAATAGTTTTGTCTGACCAAAATGTGAAGACAGCAGCTAACACTCTATATGGAGTTTAGAGTCGTACACCAATGCAGTGCAGGATCTGAAAAATGTAAAAGCCAAAATCTGGAGGCATCAGGGAGGCCTCACCCTGCCCTGTGATGCAGCCTCATGTGCTGTGTGATCCCTTGGCTCTGCTGCTGAGAACCTCAGGGGTTAAATACAGGGATCCCAGGTTAAATACAGGATCAGTCTGGAGGCAAGGAGGGTTTGAGGAGAATCCAGCTCAGGTGCAGGCAGAGGAGCCTGGAGCTGGCAGCAGAGCTGTGGAAGTTTGTCCCTGAATGGCCATGCCCAGAGCGTGGGGCTGCTGGACGTGGAGAGGGACAGGAGGTAGGAGCACTGAGGGTACTACTGAGGATAAAAAATGCACTTTAGCATTTGGGGGTTTAGAAAAAATTCTCTTTGGGTGCCCTTAAGGCTGCTTTGTGCTGTGTGCTGTTGTAAACCCAACAGGAGGGTGCTGACAAACAGTAGGAAAATCCTGGAGGAATGAGACCAAAGTATCACATTTGGCACACCCTAAACTCAGATATTCAAACAAACAGAAGGGGAGGAGTGTGACAAATGGATGGAGAAGGAAACGTTCCGGGTGCAGGTGCAGAAATAAAGAGAAGGGAAGTCACAGGATTTTGTTTTCCTCTTTGAATTATCCTTTGCTCCTCTGAGACATGGGAGTGATAAGTCTTTGAGAAAGAAAAACCTTCCTCTCAGTGACCTTATGGATTTAAGATCTATTTCTAAACCAAATTTTCATAAAAAAACCTGCCACACACAATCTCCAGATTAAACCTCATTTTATTTTCAGACAGACATGACCTTTCCCAGCTTTGGATATTAAATATCACAAAACCTGCTGCAATTTAAGCCGAGGATTTTACATTCAAATAAATGTAACTTAAAAGCAAAAGTAACTTCTCTGCAGAGCACAGGGGACCACAGGGCCAGGATGGGGGAGGCACTCCCCCCTCTCCCAAGGAGGCTCTCCCAGTCCATGCCCTGCAGTGGGCTCTGCACCCCTGGGACTGCCTCCTTAGTTGGGAAGAAGCAATTTTCTCTGCTGCCAGTCCCTCTGGACACTGTTGGGAAGGGGAGAAAGGGAATCCCAGTGGTGGATGGCCAGTGGCACCAGAGTGCACAGAGCCTGGCTGGACAGGCAGCCTCTGGTGCTGGGCTTTGCAAAGAGGGAAGGGGAAGCACCTCCCTGGGTTTGCTGTGCTCATCCTCCCCCAGAGATGCCTCATTATCGGGGGAATGTGCACCGACATCAGCAGATTCTGTCTCTCCCTGCTGGAGAGCGTGTTCTCAGTTGGAACCCAAAGTTTGGCTCATTTGCAAAAAAAAAAAACCCTCGAAACTTCAGCAGGGTTTTTTTCCATCCTCCCCTTGCAGCTGGGAACGCTGCTCAGGTAACAAATGTTTTGTGACAAGAGATCAATGCTGCTCTGTGTAACAGAATTAACTTGGCTTGCTCAGCTCTGGCTCTGCTCTCTGGTCACTGTCGCTGTCTGAGCTCCCACGGGTGCAGGGAGGGATCTGAGCTGCTCAGCACCTGCTGAACTGCACCTGAGTCATCATCAGGAGGAAGGCAAAGCCTCCAGGGGAAAGGGCAGCTTGGATGGACACGAGTGTTGGACAAAGGGAGTGGTGCTGGCCAAGGCTGGGGTGAAGTAAATAATCCTGGTTTGGGCTGGGAGGGTAATTCTGGAAGCTTTCCCTCGGCTTTGCTCCCTCGCTTGGGGTTTTCTTTTTTTTTTTTTTTTTTTTTTTTT
>VWYO01010403.1:0-10550 GCA_013400275.1 Rhadina sibilatrix
TTTTCCTTTTTCCCTTTTTCCTTCCCTTTTCCCCTTCTTCCCCCTTCCCTTTTCTTTTTCATTCTTCCTCCACACAAAATCCACCCCCATGTGTTTATACTGGAAGATAAAGGACTACCTTACAAAAATTTCCATGACAAGTGTGTGATTTACTGATAAAACTTTTTTTCAGACCCTCTGACTATTGTTGTTCCTTTTCAACCATGGACATGTGCAAATCTTGGCTGCTCCCTTCCCCTTAGAGGTGGAATGCACAGGAGGGTGTATTGGTATTTTGTAGTCTTTTATTTTTAGCTGGGGAGCTGTGCAATATAAAGATGAGAATTTTAGGAAAGACTGCTACATTTAGCATTGGGTTTTCCAGCCAAAACAGTAATATAAAGAAAGAAATTGAGGTTATTTGACATGGCTCATTTTCCAGACACAGTTTTGATTGGCATTAATTATGTTTACTGCCTTTACCAAGGGAATCTCATATAAGATTTTCCATTATTTTGTGTGGGAGTGACGCATGCAGGGTGTCCAGCCTCACTCAATATTATCTCCCATATTGTCTCTCCATCTTCTGGAATTTCAGTGCAGGGAGGTGATTTATTAACATTCACAGCAACTTATCAGCTGCTCCTCTGCCAGATCCATCAGTGTCTCCTGAAAGTTGTCTGAACTGGCTGAGCCTGAAAAGGGGGGACTTTGGTAGGTTTGGTTCTTTTCCCCTTGATTTACTAAACTTATAAACAATACTGTCCCCACTAAAAGTACTTGTAATTTTCCAGGATGGAAGTGTTTGGGGAGCACTCTTGATGTTCTGTGATATTGTTCATAATGGTTATCCCTGTCTCCTGGAAAGGTTTCTGCTACTACTAAGAATTCTTTTGCTCTAAATATATTTTAATTTTTCTGTGAAACTGCTTACAATGGTTTTTACCCTCATGTCATCAGCTTCTCTTGTCAGTTAATCTCAGAATTTTTTTGTCATAGAAATTGTCCTTTATTTTAATTTCTTAAAGTTTTAAGTTTTCCTCATTTTTTTTTCTTGCTTTGTTTTTATTTTTTTTTTTTTCAATTTCTGCTTTTTTTTCTCTCACTTAGATGAGTGTTCAGTTTATTCTTATTTGATCTTGACATGGTGGGTTTTGGGACTTTGAATCTATATGCTAAAAGAAAATATGATTTTTCCATCCCTATTTTTTATTCCTACTTCCGTTGGCTCATCATTTTCTTCAGCACTGAAGAAAATTCACCCTGTTGAATGACTAAGTGAAAATATTGCTGCTTAGGCCTGTCCTCTATTTATCCTGCATATAATCAGGTTGTGACCACTGGTGCCTTAGCAACCACCATTTTCTACTCCAGTGATTAATTCATTTTTAGCCATCATACCCAGATCCCCAAAAGAGATATCTTGCATTCTGTGTGGCACATTTTCTTTGAAAATTCAGAGTATTCTGGTGGAAGCAGGCTGGATGAGATTAAATTGCAGCAGAGGAGTAGACACCAAGAAAGAAACTCACTGTATGTTTAAATCAGCACTTCACAGAGAAAAATAAAAACAGGGAGAAATGAGGAGGTTTGAAGCTCCCACAAAGGGTGCTTAGAATGGAGGCCAAGCAACCCAGCAGAAATACAGCAAAAACAAATCAAATCTTCTTCTCAACTGGCCCACACATCAGTTCAGGGAGGTGCCGGAAAATACTTTAGCAAGTGAGATGTATTAAATAAAGATGGTCCCAAAACATCTGGAAAGCCTTTTCAGTTCAGCAAGTTACTGGGACGTGAATGTGTGTTTATTTGCTCTGCCTCTAAGTATTTCCAAAGAGTAAACATTTAAGAGTCCATTCTAAGACAAAATCCATCTGTTTCTCCAACAGTTTTAAAAAACAGTTTACTTTCTCTAAAATTAACTTGTCTGACACATTGTCATGCTTGGTTACCACGGCAACAGCAGCAACAGCCATGCCACGGGATATTCACTTTATCTGAATTTTTACCACCTAACTTTTTACTTGTACGTGTGCAGACGCGTGTGTATGCAATACAGAGTTCTGCACCAAGCTCCCAGCCAGCTGAAAATACCCTTTTTTTTTTTGCTGACAGGCCTCAATAAAAACACCCATACCAATATTTCAATCCTGAGATTTACTTTTTTATCTAGAAGCAAGCAGCAGTGTTCTTAGTTCTCTATAAAGAAAACGTGCAAGCATCCTTCCTGCTGAACCCCCAGATTCTCTGGGTTTCACACCCTGGTCCTGACACCCCCGCAGCACTCTGAGCAAGAGGCTGAGGAGGTGGGAAAACATTTTTGTGACAGCACAGCAGCACAGATTGGAGCTAAGGGCATTTTTACCAGTGTTTTCCCATTTCCTGCTTTGGAAAATTTCAAAATGGAGTTAGTTTTAATGGGGCCCAGTTTATAACAGGAGCTCAGAGGCTTTATCATTAAAACATCACCACTGTAACAGCGCAGGGAAACTGGATTTCAACAATCTACTGTAAAAAATATGTGTGAGATCTTTCCTTGTCCTCCCTTCCCCTGTAATTTCACCATCTGCCACCTACATCCACAGCAAAGCAAAGCAAACCCAGACTGATCTTCTCCTGGTCATTTTATAGAGCTGGGGATTGCAATGCAGGCAAAGCAGGAAAAAAAAAAAGTATCTGCCATCATTTGTAAAGCCTTGTAAAGGTGAGCTTAAAATTTCATTTAAGATGACAGGGAAGTAAAGGGTACATTGAGCTTTTGGTCTTTCAGAGCTGTCAGTCTGTTGGATGGCCCTAGAAAGCCTCAACCTGCAAGAACTAGAGTTAAAAAGAAAAAAAAATCAATAAGAAATTATGCTGGCAGTATCAGAATCAATAATTATTTGAAAGATCTCTTCCTTGCCCAGGAAACCAAAGGAAGAGAATGACTTGGGCAACCTGCCCACCCTAGAAGAAGTGAGGAGAACTGGAAAAGATCCTCAGATCCCATGAAACACTCTCCATCAAAACTTGGAGAGCCTGTCAGTGAAGTGCCAGGACAAGGGGTTGTGAATTAATACCTTGTGCATAATTTACAGAGTGATGTGAAACAAATGCCTTTATAACTTGCATATTCTAATGGATGTTTCTTCCTGGGTCAAGTGTATTTTTTGTGAGCTGAATCAGTTTTACCAAGCACCATAACATTAATGCAGGCTACGAAAATGAAAAAGAAAAAAGAAAAGAAAAGAAAAGAAAAGAAAAGAAAAGAAAAGAAAAGAAAAGAAAAGAAAAGAAAAGGAAAGAAAAGGAAAGACAAGAAAAGACAAGAAAAGACAAGAAAAGACAAGAAAAGACAAGAAAAGACAAGACAAGACAAGACAAGAAAAGAAAAGAAAAGAAAAGAAAAGAAAAGAAAAAAGGCAAAACAAAACAAAACACACAAAAAGGCGTTGTTTTGCTTCACTTACTGATCAAACCTCTGCCTGCAACAAAATTATTTAGAAACCCCACCCTCACAACGGGTTTATCCTCTTTTCCAGTCCTTTGTGCCCTGCGCAGGATGTCCAGGAGGAAAATTGGCGTTGGGTGTCAACTGGGACACCGCCAAGACGCGGAACAAGTGTAAAACCGAATAAATCCTGTTCTTATAGCGAGCCAACACAAGAGGGTGGTAGAAGCATGTCCGGAGAGCTTTTGGCTGTCATGGAAACATCTGCGGCTGCCGCTCCTGTGTGCATCCATTGATTTGTCCCTGTTATCAGCGTCAGAGGCGCCGCGGAGCTCTTCACCAGCATTCCAGGTGGGAGGCGAGGCGCCGTGAGCCGGGATGCACGAAGCCGGGATCTTCCTTCAGAAAGGAAGGGATGATGCTCTGTCTGCGTGGGGACCAGGCAGAGCAGGCCGAACAGCCAGATAATGGATGAAAAGCAAAATAAGCACGGGCTAGGCGTTACAGACGGGGTGCGTCCCTTGTAGGAGATGGAGCGCTTCCTTAAAGTG
Organism: Rhadina sibilatrix; assembly: GCA_013400275.1. Taxonomy (NCBI): domain Eukaryota; kingdom Metazoa; phylum Chordata; class Aves; order Passeriformes; family Phylloscopidae; genus Rhadina; species Rhadina sibilatrix. Next base: position 3,961 of record VWYO01010403.1, read on the forward strand.
AGGGCTGCCCCCTTCCAGCCGCAGGATCTCCCCGGGACGCTCAGCCAGCACTAAATGACAGCTTGGGTGCTCTCAGCAACTGGGGCTGACAGTACCCACAGTTCTTGCTCTGTTGTATCCAGCTGGTCCCTTCTGAAACCACACTGGAGCAAGACCGGGAATTCAAATGTCCCAGGTCACCCAGCCAGCTGCTGTGACAGCTGGATCCCCTGAATGCCTGGTCCCTGCTCCAGAAACCAGGGAGAACTTGTTTTTTAACATCTCCTACATCCCAGCTGCGCTGAGAGCCTTGTTTTGAACTGTTGTCTGGTTCTCCTTGAAATTAAATATTGTCCCTTCAAATCCCAGTTGTGGTCACAAGACTTTTCCTGTAATGTAAGTGGTGGGTGCCTTATGCCAGTGAGATAATTCTTGGATGTCCCAAAGGATGTCACATTGCCACTGGAGACAGAAACAACATTGAGTCACCACAAATTGTGTTGAATTTTAATATAGCAGACAAGGGGGAGGTTGGGTGCTGGGATTAAAGTCTGTAGCCAGTGCTGTTTCCCTAAAAAAAACAAATTCTGCTTGATCTGTGTGAGGAAAGGGTGGACCTCAGCTGGCAGAAAGGAACACAATTGCACTGCTGACAGCAGAACTCCCCTGTCCTGCACAGCTTGGGATCAGCCCATCAGCATTTCCCGAAATCAGAAGAACATTTAAAAAGGCAGCTGTAATTTTATACTTGAGAACTTTTTCCAGCTGGGCGCCTGTCTCGGTAGTTTTCTCTTCTCAACTTCAGCAGAAGAAGAACTGCAAATCGATTTTATCAGGATTTAATTAAATTTGTGCTGTGACCTGCAATGCAGTGTAATCCACACGAGTGAGATATCTGCTTGCAGCGGGGCTGAGCGTGGACATCAGGGTTTCTTGTTGGGACCTTCTTGCAATCAACAGGGCCCAACCTGTCCTTCTAATTTGTTCAGGAGAGTCCTGGGCAAATGAAATTACTTCTCAGCCTGTCCACTTCAACCTGAGCACATGAGGCAGATTAAATAATGCATTCAGAACCCCAAATAATCTGCACCAACCTGAGAGTTCAGATTGGGATTCCCAAGGGAAATTCTTCAGTGTCAGCACAAACACCAACACTGCTCTCCATGGCAGCATCTCCTTCCCCTGTGAAAACTCAGTGACAAATCAATGGATGTTGTGAATTCTCTGGAACTGAGATTTTGATTTTGAAGTGCAAGCCGTCAACTCCAGACTATTTGAAACAGTAATTAGCTTAATTACCATCACTGTAGCATTAATCAGACATTTTAAATGTCAAAATAGGGATTTTTTTTTAATATATCTGTATTATAAATGTATTCAAACATGACAGGCATTCAGTACAATTTTACCTTGATGTGAAAGCATCAGTCAGTCTGATTTCAATGCCAAACTCACTGAATTCATGTCCTTATGCTTTTATTTTTTTCACTTACTTTTCAGAGCTCAGTCCACTGCCCAGTTGTCTGCACTTCCTTTGGGAGGAAGCTTCATTTCCAGAGGGGGGAAAGAAGATTCTAATCACTTTGCTCACCCTGGAGCATTGAGGATATTTCCAATCACCTGAGCCACTGGAGACATTTGGCAACTTGAAGAGCAAGGCAGGTGCCCTGGGGTGGATTCCATAGTCTGTGGAAAGATTAGTAGGGTCGAGGAAAAGGCTTTTCCAGCCTGAAGGGTTCTGGGATTCTGCAAATCCATGTGGGACTCAGCTGCTCCTGGCTAACCACAGCTCACTGAAACTTTCATCAAGGGGTGGCATTACTGCAAAATTTAGTGCAAAAAGTCATCACCAGGATGTGGGGTCAGTAGAGGTGGATGGGCACCCACTGACAGGGAGGGAGTTGTTTAATCCTAAAGCTTTTTCCATGGAGCACCTTTGGATATGTGACAGCTACAGAGGGAACCTCTATTACATTACAGTAATGCCATTTATATTGCCAGTATTCAACAAAAAAAAAGAGATGTAAGAATGAGAAACTCCACAAGTGAACATTAATACATTGCGTGATTCAGCTCAGTGATTCATTAATATTCATAAATACTTTTAAAAAATAATCATGTCTCATGTAGATCATTGATTTCACCCTAATCCATACAAAGCATTAAAAATTTCCACAGCATTCCAAGGGGAAAATATGATATTGGAAAGCTGAAAGATGTCTTCTAGCAGAGCTTCTACTCTTAGTCCCCGCCAACTAAAGAGAATCTGATTTGGAAAGGTGTCTATAAATTGGAAGCTGGCAAGGCAAAGGTTTATATGGTACATAAAGCAAACATTCTCAAACTGTAATGCTGTATTATCTGCTTCAATATGGGTTTCACTGCCCAGTTTCAGGCATTTCACTCTGAAAGCATTAGCTGAAATGTAGAAAGCATGTCCCAAGCATGGCTAATGAAGAATAAAAAAAATTCCACTGAATAATTCACAAACATTTCATGTACTGAGTAAGGAAAAATAATTTGAGCAGTGCAAAGTGAAAGAAAAATGTTTAAAAAGTATTACCTGAGAAGGCCATAAAAACACCCAGTATTTATCCACAACAATTTAATTTAACAGAATGTTTAATCAAAATAAGCCCTTATATCATTCTGTACATAAAGGCATTGAAAATTAAAATTTAGCTGGGGGTTAAAACCTTACCTTGTTGTTGGGACATTTTTAATCTATTTCCATTTTGTCTCTGGAAATAGACATTGGCAAATATTTAACACCTTTGTGCTTTAGCATCTCTAGCTCTGAAATCAAAGTAATGTTTCTGAGTTACCCATTTGAATTTTTATCAATATATTTAAAGACTTCAGGATCCCCACACAGAAAGCAAAAAATTTTCACTGTCACTGTGAAAACCCCATCCTGCACATTTCTACCTGCTTCTATGAAGCACAGCTGTAGTTTTCTTGGAAAAAAATTATAATAAAAAAATCAATGTGTTGTCTTGATGTAAATGGCTTTGCATGAGCAGCTGAGCACAAATTCCTGACATTGCTTGGCTTGGCTCAGTTGTGAATACCTAAAGAGTCATCCAGGGTTTATGATCATGGAATCATGGAATGGTTTGGGTTGGAGGGGACATAAAAATCACCCAGTCCTGCCTCCTGCCATGGTGCAGGGACACCTTCCACTCTCCCAGGTCACTCCAAACCCTGTCCAACCTGGCCTTGGACACTTCCAGGGCTCCAGGGGCAGCCACAGCTTCTCTGGGCACCCTGCACCAGGGCCTCAGCACCCTCACAGCCAGGAATTTGTTCCCAACATCCTACCTAACCATGACCTCTTGCCAAAGCAGAAGAAAAACCATGGGGGTAACCCCTTAAAGCCAGCTCCATATAAATCCCTACTCCACGGGCACCCACCTGTGCTTTGCAGAAATGATTGCTGTATTCCATGTATTTCCTGGCAATGGACATTTCCCACTTGTTGAGAATTACTGGTATCACTGGTGTGGGCTTCAGAAAGGCTGTCAAGCCTTTTGTCCACTTTATGTGACGAGCTTGGATCCAAAATCTGCTGAGACTCTGCATCTGTTACCTGTGAGTGATTTAATATCAGTCTTGTTTAGCACGATCATTTCACTTCCAGGGAGTTCCTGCTTTCCAGGTTGTACACACTTAGGGCTGGAGCATTTTTTTACTTCAGAGATGAGCTTGGGTTAATGCTGCTCTTCATTTCCCCACCAACTTTGAGTGTTGGAGCTGCTGCTTCTCTTTTTTTTTGGTTAAAACAAGAGCTGAGCAGGGCCATACCAGCTTTAAACGCATTAATACTCTTGATGTATTAATACTCTTGATGTATTAGTGCTCTTAATTTATTAATCTGCTGAGGAAGTGATTTAGACAGAGGACAGAATGAATTCTTGTCTTGTTCCCACATAATTTTAGCAGTGTTTTCTATGATGATGCCTTGTATTTGGCATTCGTGAGTTCTGTGCCCAGTTTTGGTCTCTCCAGTGCAAGGAAGGGTGGTGAACATGGGGGAGAATAGAAAAATACAAGGAAAGGTGTAAGGAACATGGTGTGCTTAGATTTAAAAGCAAAAGCAGAGGGTGGATCACTCAATACACAGAGGTCTTGCTCAATGCAATCTGTTCTGTGATGCTGTGATTTTATACAACATGAAAGAAAAAAAAAAGGCAAAGGTTTAACATGATCAAATAAAATCACAAAATCATAGAATTGTTCAGGTTGAAAAAGATCTGCAAGATCAAATCTGAGTGTTAATTCATCACTGCCAAGGCCACCACTAAACTGTGTCCCCAAGTGACACATTCACATGGTTTTAAACCCCACCAGGGATGGGGACTCCATCACTGCCTTGGGGACCCTGTTTCAATGCTTGACAACCCTTCCCAGGAAGAAATTTTCCTTAATATCCAATCTAAACCTCCCCTGGCCCAGCCTGAGGCTGTTCCCTCCCCTCCTGTCCCTGTTCCCTGGGAGCAGAGCCCGACCCCCCCGGCTGTCCCCTCCTGTCAGGGAGTTGTGCAGAGCCACAAGGTCCCCCCTGAGCCTCCTTTTCTCCAGGCTGAGCCCCTTTCCCAGCTTCCCCAGCCTTTCCTGGTGCTCCAGCCCCTTCCCCAGCTCTGCTCCCTTCCCTGGACCTGCTCCAGTCCCTCAAAGCCTTTTTTTGTCATGAGGGGCCCAAGGCTGACCCCAGGATTTGAGGTGGAGCCTCAGCAGTGCCCACACAGGGGATGGACATGGCTGTGGTCAGCAGGTGAGAACAGCTGGAGGTTTTTGTGCATTATCTGTGACAGTAAAACCACCCATTGTGTGTCCCAATCTCAACAACTGCAGTTTTCAAGCACACCAACCTCTGCTTCCGTTGACATCCCTCCACCTTACATTTGCTGAGTGGCCACCACTTGAATTTGGGGAAGTAATCAAAGCAGAATGAAACAAAAGTTACGAACATTTAGCATTTTTGTGACTATGATATTCCTGCTATTTTCCAGCTAGCTCTGCCAAATGGAACAGTCCAATGTCTGGTTTCCAGAGCAGATCCAAGCACTTCCACACTTCCTGCATGTCTGGAAATTTATAGCCCAGACAGGCTCGTATCCCAGTTCAGAAATCATCTGTTCCTGACCCCCAGCCCCTGCACACCTCCACCAACATCCCCTGGGAACTGCTTTCCTGTCCTACCCTGTTCTTCAAAAGCTGCCTGAGACCTCTTTTCTGCTGGATGTGGGAAGGAAATTCCTGCAGACACCACAGCTCATCAAGTTCTCCTCAGCCTCCACTCACCAAAGTGTTGCACCAATTAAGGAGAGGGGGATCAGGAAATAAAAGCAATACCTGCCCCATCAAACCACTTCACATCCCTCTTTGGAAAGGTATTGGGACATTAAGAGAGATGGGACCACTGGGAGGCATCTCCAAACATGATTTATTGCCTCAGTCTCAAGGAGTGAGAACATCTTTGCTGTACACGCCGGGAATTCATGGTCAGTGGTCACAAGACCACAAGTTACAGGGATTTTTAAAGGTTTATCAGCCAATAATCTGCTGCCACATGTATTGTTTTAACTTTCACACCAATCCCTAATTAATTTGTATAACACATCTTGCCACAATGTGGACCTTTTTAACCAATCATCTAATGACCCACAAGCTTACAGAACTACGCCTTAAAATTTCTTATTATCTTTATAACTACTTCTGTATCTTAAACGTTTAAACTCTGAAACTCCCCACTTCCAAGCTTAACATGTTTCTGCTTAAATTACATGTCCACATTTTTGCTTGTGGTCTCTAGATCTGGAAGCCTTTTCCAAGGTCTCAGGTCGAACCCTGTATTCATTTTCTATATTTGGGCTTGCATGCACAAGATTTTGAGAATTTTCTGTGCCTGGAGCTCCCACAGAAAGGATGTGGCAGCACCAACCTCCCTGGCTGCAGGATTTTTGGTGGAAGAATGAGATGAGAACTGGAAAGGTGAGAATAGGCAATTTCTCTGCCAGGATACAACATGTTCCTGCCTCTTAGCCTGAGAACAGAGGCTACAGAAATACCTAAGGCAACTTCCTTTAAACAGCATAAGTTCATCACACAGCAGTCAGTGTGAAAATGTCTCCAAGAATCACCAAGTGAATGAGCTGAGGCAGTCAGGCTCACCAGCAAGGCTGTGCTCTCAGCATCCTCATATTCCCGTCCTGGATATTGCTCAGCAGGGACACACCCAGCTGCGCTCCATGGTAATGGCTTCAGTCCAACTCAAAGATGCCAAACCCAGCACTGCCACCCAGTTTCAGGGCAGTTTTTTCCCTCCACATACGTTGTTTTTATCATTACAGTAGGTTAGCAGAAGAAAGGACTTTTCTTGAAAACAGCTTCTGAACAAGGCATGTGAAATAAGTGGACTGGCACTGGGAATTCAGATCAATAAGGAGCTCTGTAGAGTACAATGGATAGGGAAAAGAAATTTGTCTCTGTTCTGCTGTGGATCAAGAGAGTAAGATATTGATTTTTGCTCTCAGCACAGTATTGACCTAAGAGGGAATTGCACTTGGTGACAGAGTGCAGTGGGGCTTGGGCCTCTCTTTGTAAGACCT
>VWYO01010403.1:20246-41402 GCA_013400275.1 Rhadina sibilatrix
TATTGAAGCTAAAAATTAATTAATATATGCTGCTAGAACAAAGTGTTTGGTTTTCTCCAACTGGACAACTGAATCAGAACAGAAAAATCAGAAAAGCTGATACAAAATATAAGGGAAAACTAACCAGAGCCACAAAAATCTGTTCTTGGCAGCTCCAAGATTCATCAGTAGCAAGTGAAAAACAAGTTTCCATCATGCTTCAACATAAAGTGGGAGCTGTCAAGAGTTAATGCCAAGAGGTCCTGATGTTTAATGTCTTTTTTCCTTCAGCCTTCACTAAAATAGTTGTCCTTTCTCAGATACACTGATAAAACTTGCACAGAGCAAAAAGGCTAAGCTAGCAAAGGCAAGAGGTAACAAAACCAGATATAAAACACAGGTGGGTGTGATGCCTTGAGAGGCTACCTGGAAGAGAGGCTAGACAGTGTTAAAGGAATAAAGTAGGTATTTATTAAAAAGGCCTTCAAAGGATACACCTTGGGCAGGACAAGAGCCTGGCTGTGGCTCTACCCAAGATGGATGATGGGTCACACATTTTCACACTTTTATGAGTTTTGGTCCATGTACATATTGGGGTGAATTGTCCAATTACAGCTTCAGGTTATGCAGTCCCATCCTCCCAGTTTGCTCTCCTCAATTTGCTGTTGTTTATACTTTTTGGGACTGAAGCTGCCACAGTGTCCTTGGTTCTCAGGCTGGAAAAGGATTGTTTTGTCTGACTACACTGTGAGGAGAGCTTGCTAACACTTTGTATGAAGTTCAGAGTCATACACCAACACAGTACAGAATCTGGAAAACATGAAAGCAAAAACTTAAGGCATAAGATGTGGTGGGAAGTATTAAAAGCTCCCATATAACTTTATATTGTTTAATTAATTCTATGGAGAGAACTGGTTTTAGTAACTCCCAAAGAGGTCACGATTCTTCTATAGAATGGAAACCTGAATGAATGAAACGTTCAAACAAAAAAACTCAAACCAAACCCAAAAAAACCCCACAAACAAACAAAACACCACATAAACAAACAAAACCCCCAAACAAACAAAAAACCTCCACACAACCCCCAAAATATATCGACTATCTTGTCAATATATTCAGGTGACATGACACCTGAAATCAGGACAAGACCTAAGGGAAAAAAAAATTAAGAAACTGCAGTGATTGAGCCTAGAGAAAACAGCTGCAGGTGGAGCTGTGGCCAGGCTCTTCAGACACATTAGAGGAAACTACAAAGGCAAAAATTTATTTTCAATATACACAGAGATAAGACAAGCTACTAAGAATAATTTCCAGCTACTAAGAATAATTTCCAGCTAGCTGATCCCTGAGGATAAGCGATAAACTAAATTATCATTTAAGATCCCTATGCATTTTTATTTTTTATTTCCATTACAAGATCTCTTTGAATTTGATTTTCTATTTCTACCTCCTAGAAGAGGGCAGAAGTTTTTGAGTTGGTTTGTTTGTCTGTGTTTTGTTTGTTTGTTTGTTTGTTTGGGGTTTTGAGTGGGGTTTTGAACATATATGTAATTTTTTTTTCATGATTCTGAGGATCACTTTAGGCAGAATATTGTCATATATATATATGTATAACATAAAATGAACACTGCACTACTCTGCTGCTCTTTTACGAGCCCACATTGCTTCTTCCAATTATGAGGGAAATTATTGTTGTAACTCCTTTGGACCTAATCATTAGCCCATTACTTTGGACATTCTTTCACTTTCCTACTTATTAAGTTGTGGTGTATTTCCCCGAGGCTTGCAGTAAATCTATAAATGCCAGCAATTTGACACGGGGTTGCATTGTTAGAGCAGCAGGAAAGCCAGGGCAGTTACACAACCAGCACATTTCATCCCACAGGCATCGTGGGACACAAATAATGGCTATTTTATTCTTAGCCTTGTAGAAACCAGATTGCAGATGCTTTACTTGCAGTTTTGAGTGTTTGTTCCCATGGGCCAAGGCATTTAGAAATCTGGCGCTTTCATGTTGGTGTGATATTTCTCCCAGGCTCCTCAGGAAATCTGACATCATGTTTTGTGACATATCTTGCAGATAGCATTTTCTTTTCAATTGCTCACCCAAATGTTCCCTGCCTGTTGTACACAATACAAATTAATATCACAAGCTGCTGCTGTACTCTGCTGCTAAAATGTAATTTGTTCTTTGTATTTCTCCTGTGAAAAGCTGCTGACATTCATTTCTAATGCTCAAATTAGAGAAGAAACTCAGAAATGAAGTTTGCAATTAGGCAAGGAATTCGATAAACATCAAAGAATTCATGACTGCTGCTTTTTAAAACCAAAGATCAAAATAATTTCCAGAATGTATATGGGTTTGAATAGCCATTTAGGCAGTGAATAAAGAACAAGAGAAATGTCTGACTTCAGAAGAGTTCCAATTTAAAAAAAAAAATTATGATAAATGTGTAAAATTTTAATTACGTGGAAAATATTGCCTAATGTCACCACCATGAAAAGAGCGTATAGAAAATACACCCACTCCAATTAAAATAAAGAAACCAAACACAGAAAACAAAATAATTTTCATCATTTGAAGGCAAGTAAATGATTAAAAGTTAGAGAGAAATGTAGACTAAAAAAATTAATTATATCTTACATGATTACTGTGAGTCAAGAAGAACACTTTGTTTAGCTGAAACCGAAGAAGCGTTAACCAGATTTGCATATTTGGAATTGTTCTGCTGCTTTTTATTTCAGCCACAGCAAGGGAATCTTTTTGATAATTCTCCACACTTTATCACTAGATATGAAACGAGAAAGCAAATGCATGGAACAAATATTTGCTCAGCAGGTGACAAAATTATGTCAGTTGGTCCCACGTCAGTAAGAACCTTGGGTTTGCAAAACACACTAAGAGAACTGAGCACAATTTGTTATGATCTAATTTATTACTTGTCCTGACTTTTGCTGATAAAGGAGTTCTAGCAGGCCATTTGAAGCCTGTAAGGTTCTGAAGGATAATTACTGGAAGCTCTGCTTCCTTTTTTTGTAGTGTCTTGGTTGCAATGCAAGATGTAACCAAAAGTACGTATTCTACTGCCAGCTGTTGAAACTGATTGGGGAGGTGTTTTCTTTATCCCTTCCATGACCCAAACACCCTCCAGGGGATATCTGCTGTTCATGGTGGGGCAGTGTTCTTTACCCTTCCATGACCCATCCTCCCTCCAGGGGGTATCTGCTGTTCATGGGCCATCGAGGCTCACTGCATGGCTGATACAATTCCATCATCCCACTGGGAGATGCTCCACCCAGGGGGAGGAGCCCAGCATTCCTACCTGGATAAAACCTGAGATTCAGAACATCAGGACAGAGGATTTCCAGAGGAAGACCCAGACCCATCTCACCACCACTGGACCTTCAGAGGAAACTACACCCTTCTACAGGATCATTGCATCAACAGAACCACATCTATCACTGCNTGACCCAAACACCCTCCAGGGGATATCTGCTGTTCATGGTGGGGCAGTGTTCTTTACCCTTCCATGACCCATCCTCCCTCCAGGGGGTATCTGCTGTTCATGGGCCATCGAGGCTCACTGCAGGGCTGATACAATTCCATCATCCCACTGGGAGATGCTCCACCCAGGGGGAGGAGCCCAGCATTCCTACCTGGATAAAACCTGAGATTCAGAACATCAGGACAGAGGATTCCCAGAGGAAGACCCAGATCCATCTCACCACCACTGGACCTTCAGAGAAAACTACACCCTTCTACAGGACCATTGCATCAACAGAACCACATCTATCACTGCAGGAGGGCTTGATGGGGCTGCTACCAACACCCTGCCCAACAGGATGTCAGGTTGTGTTCTGACTCTGACAGCGTTTTCCTTTTTGTTTGTTTGGGGTTTTGTACCACTACATTTTTATTTTTGATATTCCTAGTAAGGAACTGTTATTCCTATTCCCATATCTTTTCCTGAGAGCCCCTTAATTTCAAAATTATAATAACTTGGAGGGAGAGGGTTTACATTCTCCATTCCAAGGGAGGCTCTGGCTTTCCCTGGCAGGGAATCCAGTCTTTCCAAAGACAGTCCCTGTCTTTCCAAACCAGGACATGTAGTCATGCACTTTCTCCACAGAGAGGCTTGCAGGGATATGAACCTCCAGCTCCAAATCTACCAAGGGGAGATGTGAGCTGTGGGGCCATAAAACATCTTTTTGTTCAGATACTAGTAAGAGGGTGGGTGAGTCCTGTATGGATTTTGAGATGAGAAAGGGCTGTGTCACAGTGAGCATCCGGCCTCTCCAGGGATTCCCAAGAAACTGGAGCTGTGATGCAGAGCTGCAGGCTCATGATTCCACATGGCAGCATTCAGGGATTTTTCAAAGGAATGTATTTTCTGCCACATATCCCATCCAATTAACCTTGCATGGATCTGGGACTGCATCACATAAAGCTCTGTGCTGCCTGCAGGGTCCTGTCCAGCCTCACAGCTCAGCAGTCAGAGGGAGCTGAGCATTTTCCCCTTCAACTGAATTAAGCAATAAATTTATCTTCAGCCCGGGGATCTCAGTTTGGCTTCATGCAGGAACATGCTCCCAGGTTTCTGATGTATCCCTTATAACATTAAGTATTTACTAAGCTAAATCAAGGCCTAGATTTGCTCTGCAACTCAGCTTCAGATGTTTCTCCCAGGCATCAGGAGACTCGAACACAAGTCCCTTTGCCAACTAATATTTAATTACCTCCAGCTGGAAGGGGAAAGACCAAGAGATCCCCATTTCACAGCAATGTGTATTTCATGGGCTAAGGTGCAGACCCAAGGAGATCGGAAGCATTAGCACAACTTTTCATCCTTTTTCTCAGCTACAGAAGCTAAACACAAACCAAACTTTGCAGCAGCTTCGGGATTTGAAGTGCTGCCTCTGCAACAAAATCTTGAAAGTTGACAGCGCAGGAAATTTTACTGACTTTTTAGTACAAGTCCTTTGTAGCAGTTTGACACCTGCCACCTTCTCCTCCAGCAGTGCCAGCAGCAGCAGCAGCTCAGGCACTTAACTGAGATTTGTGGAATCTATCAGACAATTGGAGGCCTAATGGGCAGTGCTGAGTTTAACTCTGCTTTGTCAATCTCACAGAACACACTTGTCCTCAGACACTTTTCCCTTGGGACAGCTCAGCAGTTCTCGTTACCAGCTCATGGCAGCAAAGAGAAGTCTGCAAGTTTCTTTAAAGAAGGAAAAAAGAGTAAAAGGCTTCATTTCTCCAACTTGTTTTCTGAGACATGCTAACCTGGGCATTGTGCTGAACACATCAGCCTTACAACCATTCTTGGGCTCCCAGTCCCACTGCACAGAGTCAAGGAATAAGCATCCTGCTTCCAAGCATTTATATTCCTAGTAGGAAAGAGACAAAGATGGTTTTGTTATGACATAGTGCCCACAGAAGCCATACACAGCACCACTAGAAAAAGCAGGAGTGATACTCACTGGTACCTACAGATTTTTTTTTTCCAGCAAAAATATGTACGTGACCAGATTATTGATCTGAATATGCAGAACAAGGGATGGAAGTGCCAGAACAAGGAGAAAGATGGAGAAAGATTATTTACAAAAGTACATAGGGACAGGACAAGGGGAGTGCATTTACACTGCCAGAGGGCAGGGATAGTTGGGATATTGGGAGGGAATCTTCCCTTTGAGGGCAGTGAGGCCCTGGCATAGGGTGCCCAGAGAAGCTGTGGCTGCCCCATGATCCCTGGAAGTGTCCAAGGCCAGGTTGGATGGGACTTGGAGTAACCTGGGTTTCTGGAAGGTGTCCCTGCCCATGGCAGGGGTGTGGACTGGATAGGTTTTCAGTTCCCTTCCAACTCAGTGCATTCTGTGATTCTATGATTATGTAGTTTTATTAAAATGTAACAGAGAATAGTCACTTTTGCAAGATCCTGGATGCCCAGCAATCTGGACCAATCACTTCCTTCCTCCACTGCAGGGCAAAATGTGACACAGAGAAGTGACAACCTGGGATTAGAAATGGGCAGAGTGGGAGACAAGAAGGATGGGAGATGGGGAGTACAAACTTGCTAAATGAGGCAAAGGCCAGAATCTGGTGAACAGTCCCAACTGCACAGACAATAAGGCAAATTATTGAGAGTGATGCTCAAGCTCTCTTCCTGCTCACACACCATGGTAGAACTCAATATTCACAGAATCACAGAATCCTTAAAATTGGAAAAACTTTCTGAGATCATCCAGTGTTGCAATACGACATGAAAAGAACGCACTGAGATGTCCAAGGCAAAAAAGGGCAGTTTATTTACAGACCTTGACATTTATAGAATTCCAACAGTGGCCATGGATTGGAGGAAGGAAATTGTCCTTTCCAACTACACTGGTCAACCCAACAGTCCATCAATTCTCCTACAGAAAGGAATGCAAAATAATCATTATTTACATGAAAAGTGTGTGAGAAACTCCATTACGAAAGTAAAACATCAGAAGGCTGAAATGAACTTTAGAAAAACAGAGAAGAAGAGGGCGACAATCCAGTCCAACCATTCCCCCAGCACTGCCAAGGCCACCACTGACCCGTGTCCCCAAGTGCCACATCCACACGGCTTTAAATCCCTCCAGGGATGGGGACTCCAACACTGCCCTGGGCACCTGTGCCATCGCTGGGCAACCTTTTCCATAAAGAAAATTTTTCCAACACCCAATCTAAGTATCCCCAGGTGCAACTTGGAAATATACACGTCCTTTGGAGCACAAGGAGACTGAACTAATGTTGATTTATTCAGTTTGGGATTGAAAGGATACAAAGAAAAAATTTACAAAGAAGCAGCAGGATTTTTATAATTCATTTTTTTAAGTAGTTCATAACAATTTCGCAGCTAGTAGCTGCAAGTGGTGACTTTGTAACTATCACGAATGACTCAAAAGCACAGGAAAAGCAGTTTTTAGAAGGGAGATTGCAACATGGTCAGCAGTACTTGTGAAGAAACTCTATAATAAAAAACAGATTAGCTGGTCAATTTATCAGTAAATAAATTCTTTTTCCACGAAGGAGTCCTTGTCAGGCTGTATGACCAGCATATTCAATTATCTTCTGGAGTAAATATAAACCACTTTACAAGACTCTTTCCCAGAAGTAAAAGAAAGAGGAAGATAGGACTGAATAGAAAATTGTGCCCCAACCATTTCAACCTGAGTGTCCCAGACTCCTTTAGAGTGCTTTTCTGAGCTCATTTCACTGGAATTCTAATCTTCTACTTTGTTAAATATAAATGGGCTTCTAATAATGAGAGCCACATGGAAATTGCAGATGCTCAGAACTTTTGTATGATTCGTCCACTTGGGAATATCAAGGCAGGTTTCACTCCCACTTGCAAATCAAACGTATTTTCCAGAACCCAAGTGAACCAAGGTGCCCCACAGTGGCCAAGGCCCCCATACCCTTCCTAGCAGATGTGACTTTGAGTCAGAAAATATCATCAGAGACAAAATATTGTTGATTTTTACAGTGTTTCCAGGAGAAGAAACACAGTGCAAGCACATGCTGTGAGCTGCAACGTGCATTTTGGGGCAGAAGGTTCTGGGGATTTAGGAAGAGTTATTTGGTTGGTTAGAAGTAAAATTTTGGGGTAACATTGATGGGAAACTCAGCATTTCGAAGTTAGCTTCCCAGAAAAACTAATCATAGAATCATGGAATGGACTGGGTTGGAAGGAACATCAAAGCTCATCCAGTTCCTCTCCCCTGCCATGGGCAGGGACACCTCCCACTATCCCAGTTTGCTCCAAGCCCCATCCAACCTGGCCTTGGACACTTCCAGGGATTCAGAGGCAGCCACAGCTTCTCTGGGCAGCCTGTGCCAGGGCCTCACTTCCCTCACAGCCAGGAATTTGTTCCCAACATCCCATCTAACCCTGCCCTCCTTCATCTTAAGGTTGATGAGTTTCTTTCCCTCACCACTCTTTGCTGAAGTTAATTTTCTGACCATTCTTGCTTGACCACATCCAAGTACTTTAAAAATTACTTCTTGTGTCTTGGGAAGTATTTTGCAGTTTTAGGATTCTTTCCTGACCCTACTGTTTGGGTTTGTCATTGAATCCATGTTCACACCACAGAAAGGCCACTTGAAAATCTTTAATGAAACACTGATGGTAGCCTAAAGTGTGTAAATATCTTAATACCTTTCTGTAGACCCCAAAACCCCACACAGAGACAATCACTTTTCAAAGTCATTTGTTTAGAAAATAAACAGGAGTAGTACTTGAAACTTAATACCTCAATAGAAGATTTTTGATATTTCTCACCTTTAAGTCCTTTATGTGAAGAAAAACAGTCTTTACTACCTGGATCATATCTGAATCTTGGTCTCCCAAGAGGCACAACTGTGAGGTAAACCAATGAGAAAGATTTTCTGAGAGATTAATTTTTTTAGAGATTTCCAGAGAGTTTGCAAATATGGCGATTCACCCCTAATTTTGACTTTATGTGTTTATTCTCACTGGAGAGAGGGGGAAAAAAGATGGAAGGAAGGGAATGATTGAACTTGTAAAATATATATCNTCAGAAAATATCATCAGAGACAGAATATTGTTGATTTTTCCAGTGTTTCCAGGAGAAGAAACACAGTGCAAGCACATGCTGTGAGCTGCAACGTGCATTTTGGGGCAGAAGGTTCTGGGGATTTAGGAAGAGTTATTTGGTTGGTTAGAAGTAAAATTTTGGGGTAACATTGATGGGAAACTCAGCATTTCGAAGTTAGCTTCCCAGAAAAACTAATCATAGAATCATGGAATGGACTGGGTTGGAAGGAACATCAAAGCTCATCCAGTTCCTCTCCCCTGCCATGGGCAGGGACACCTCCCACTATCCCAGTTTGCTCCAAGCCCCATCCAACCTGGCCTTGGACACTTCCAGGGATTCAGAGGCAGCCACAGCTTCTCTGGGCAGCCTGTGCCAGGGCCTCACTTCCCTCACAGCCAGGAATTTGTTCCCAACATCCCATCTAACCCTGCCCTCCTTCATCTTAAGGTTGATGAGTTGCTTTCCCTCACCACTCTTTGCTGAAGTTAATTTTCTGACCATTCTTGCTTGACCACATCCAAGTACTTTAAAAATTGCTTCTTGCATCTTGGGAAGTGTTTTGCAGTTTTAGGATTCTTTCCTGACCCTACTGTTTGGGTTTGTCATTGAATCCATGTTCACACCACAGAAAGGCCACTTGAAAATCTTTAATGAAACACTGATGGTAGCCTAAAGTGTGTAAATATCTTAATACCTTTCTGTAGACCCCAAAACCCCACACAGAGACAATCACTTTTCAAAGTCATTTGTTTAGAAAATAAACAGGAGTAGTACTTGAAACTTAATACCTCAATAGAAGATTTTTGATATTTCTCACCTTTAAGTCCTTTATGTGAAGAAAAACAGTCTTTACTACCTGGATCATATCTGAATCTTGGTCTCCCAAGAGGCACAACTGTGAGGTAAACCAATGAGAAAGATTTTCTGAGAGATTAATTTTTTTAGAGATTTCCAGAGAGTTTGCAAATATGGCGATTCACCCCTAATTTTGACTTTATGTGTTTATTCTCACTGGAGAGAGGGGGAAAAAAGATGGAAGGAAGGGAATGATTGAACTTGTAAAATATATATCTGCATTTTGCCTACTCAAGCATTTGTCAGGGATCTGGTTTTGACTGGGTTCCTCTGAGATTCCCTGAGAGACAACCAGGTTTGGACTTTTAAAAAAAAACATACAAGACTGAAACTGTTTGTGCTGGAATCCAGTTCTTGGCTGACATTACCAAACAACAATTTCTTCATGTAGACACATTAGAATTTCCCCAGAAATATTAAATTTTCAGTCATGGAAATGAAGAAATATTCTGGAAATTGATTTAATTGTTTGGCTTATCCCCAGTAGGAGCAATGCAATGTTGATAGTGTGTCCTCCCCCTACTCATGGACACAACCGGTGCTATATTTGAGCCAAGAGGGAAAATATGAGCAGATTCTGTGCTATTTTGGCAAAATTAAAGGCCTTGAAATGACTGTAGGGGAAAGCCTTGTGGTAGAGATATCAGGGTTTAACAAGTAAAACAGCCTCAGCGTGCATTAATTTGGGTTGGGTTGACTTTCCTCCATGACCAACCCACAGGAAAATATTTTAGGTTGGCAGCACTCTGAGCTTAAAGGTTTGCCTCAGGCTAGAGGTTTCAAATTCTTTCTAAGGGATCTTATTCTGGGAATGACAATGGTGTATCAAAGGTGGGGAAGTAAATTCCCTTGGAAGGCATTTCCCTCAGCTGTTATCCAAGAAATCTCCCCCTGTATAGACTGAACACAGAGGAGAGTGCTTTACACGTTCCGAGCACAGGGGACAGCTGCAGAATTCTTGACCCATGTTTAGTAGAAATCAATATGTTGGATGAAAATTTCTCTGTGAAAACCAGCTGGACTGAGAATAAAAACAAGCCCAGTCTAACACAACTTGGCAGGTCCAAGGACCCGTGCAAGGCCCACTGCAGAGTAAGGACTTTCCTTTCTGTGAGCTCATGGCCTGGCTGTGGGGCAGTTTTAGGGACATAATTGTGAAGGTGTGCTGGCTTCATCCCACCCTTACAATGCTCCAGTTTGGGGTACCACATGGAGGTTTCCTCACTCCTCAGCACTAGTGAGACCACCCTGCTTGGCCAGTTTGGGATCCCAAGCACAAGAGCAACAAGAAGATGTGAGAGAGGATGCTGGAAGGGCCTCTGAAGGTCATTAAAGGCTTGGAGCATCTGTGAGATGAGGAGATGCTGAGTCAGTTTGGGATGTTTATCCTCCGGGAGAGATGATCTTACCAACATGAGTTGGTAGCTGATGAGTACCTGATGTGGGGACCCAGATTTTTCTCAGTGGTGCCCATTGAATGGACAAGAAGCAAAGGACAGAAATTGAAATGCAATAAAATCCACGTAAATACAAAAAATGCCTTTCCTGTTGTGGAGGTTGCATGGACACCTCGTAGCAGCCTTTCAGCCTTTGGAGAAGGATACTTCATCAGGAACTGCAGTGACAGGACAAGGGGAAATTTCAAGTTTCAAACTGGAAGACAATAGATTTAGATTAGGTATTAGAAAAAAAAATATTCTCTGTGAGAGTAGTGAGGCCCTGGCACAGGATACCCAGAGCAGCTGTGGCTGGCCCTGGATCCCTGAAGTGTCCAAGGTCAGGCTGGACAGGGCTTGGAGCAACCTGGGATAGTGGAAGGTGTCCCTGACTGTGAAAGTGGGGGGATCAAAACTGGATGGTCTTCAAAGTCCCTTCCAACCCAAACCATTCCATGAATAATCACAGAAAGCACATAGAGGCATATTCCAGCTTTTTTGTACAACGATCCAGCTCCACTGAAGTCTGCAAGGATGTGGCCAAAGCATTGTCACAGCTGTCCTTGCAGCAAGGAGGGAACAAATTCCACACCACAGAGTGGCTGAGGATGGAGTAGGGGATCTTGGGAGCAGATTTTTAACATGCAGACACTGACAACGAAGCTGCAAGGTTTTAATCAATGTTTTACGTGTGCCACGCACGCCACTCTCTTATTTTGGGAACAGCTTATTACTTTGTCTGGTCTGCTGCAAATGCTAATGCATGGAGATGCTAATCAAGATTCCTGCTCTGCTTTCCAGCCTCACCTAATTGGATTGCATTAGAGCTCGTTTGGGAGTTTGCACTCAGAATCACAAATGGGATTGGGATCGCATCTCCCCGGTCTCGGTGAGGTGGCAGCTGTGCTGCAAAGAAAGAGGGGGGAAAGCCAGCAAGGCCAAAATCTCAGTGCAGCCAAATAAATCCCTTTGTCATGAAAACAAACATCCTGCAGACACTTGGAAAGGGTCACACACCTCACTCCAGAAGCTCTAGCAGAAGCACATAACTCTATTATTTGCAATAGGCAGCAGAGGATTTGGAGTGATGTTGTCTGGGTTTTTTTTCTGTTCTCCTCTGTCTTTTTAAGAAGTTTTTCTAAAGTTTCTACTTCAGCCTTCTGTATTTACCTTTTTGTAATGGAGTCTCTCAGGATTTCCACATAAATAACCTATTGTTATTGTAACTGTCCTTTCATGTTTACATTCTTCTCATAATGAGAACACTGTTGATGGACTGTTGGGTTGACCAGTGTGGTTGAAGAGGAAGATTCTTCTTCCTCCAATCCATGGTCACTGTTGGAATTCTATAAATGTTGAGGTCTGTAAATAAACTTCCCTTTTTTGCCTTGGACATCCCAGTGTTTGTGTCATGCTGTGACAGAGCGGCTGCAGGAATGAGGTGGATGTGGGATGTGCAGGAGGCTGGTTATTGAAATGTGGCACATCAAAACCACCATGACCTGACTTAGGGAGGGAGGGAGTAAGGACGGGGTTATGAGCTCCTTCCTCCTGCAATGGGTTTGACTTGGCTGGTTTTGAAGCCTGAGGAGAAGCCCCATTAGCTGTCCTTTGGTTCTCAGTGCAATATTTGGACTTCATGGAAGGAATTACTCCTAAATCGCAAGGATAGGAACAAAAAGAATAAATTATCACTTGGCTAAATTCACCCAGTTTTAGTGTGCACTCTTTTCTTCCGATGGGTCAGTTCTGCAGTTATCCATATTTTTATTCATAATCTAAAGTCTGTATTCTCAGAAGCGTTACTTGGGTAATAGATTCAAAATTTTCTGAAAAAAGCAAAGTAAAAATGTCCATCCTAGGGGAAAAAAAAAAAGTTTATTTCATCTTTTAGTTTTTTCCAAGCTTTTCAATGTGATGTGATTGGAAAGAAAAACCCATGAAAGTTACTAAGCTACTTGGCTGCTCCCTGGCAACTTTTTTTCAACAATCACAACCCTTTATATGATAGATGATAGATGATAAATGATGTATGATATATATAATACTCATCTGATAAAAAAATGCCACAAATATTTGTGGTCAGAAATTCCTCGAGACAAGAAATCCAAATGAAAATTATTTGGCAAGAGCTGGAACCAACTGCCCTGTAAATTACACTGACTCCAAGCCCTCATTTATTTTTGTTAAACAATCTTGTCTGTTTTTTTCTTTCTTCCACAGAGAGTTTGAAAACACCAATTTTTCCATCTCTAAAGAGAATCTCCAAGTGGCAAGAATGGTTTGTTCTCTCCTTTTTGAGAGAAATGGAAACAAGAGCTCAGTTGTATTAAAAAGTAGAGCCTGGAAAGCATTGAAGTACTGCTAAAATTCCTGGCACTGAGTCTACATCACTTCAGATTTGGCCCTCATGGATGATAGTGGCATCTTCAGTGTTTCCCCCAAAATACTTACTTAGCTACCAAGAGGCAAACCTGGCATTTTATGTATGTTGGTGTTATTCACTGAGGTTCATTGTAAAACTGTCTAATCCAAAATATTTTTGATTATTTGTAATTTTATTACTGATGGAGCCCAGGAATGAGGAAGAACCAGGAATCCCAGGCACAAGGTTTATACATTTTTCCTTCTAACACTCCAGCTTAAACTCTCTTGGTTCCTAACTTGGTGCTACAACACACTGCTGTTATTTTACAATTTTCTTTACACTCCTGGCAAGAAAGAAGCCTCAAGAGGAGGACAGAAACCTCTACTCATTTTGGCTTTCTGTGGAGAAAAAGACTGAGTGGGTCCTTCTCAGTGGGAAATGAACCTCAGGAGCTCTCCAAAGAGCCAATTTGAACCCATCCATGGGATGTGCAGAGGTTATGAGCACACCAAGATGATGAAGAAGATTGAGAACAATTTAACTTTTAAGGTGAAAAAGCAGTCTTTACATAGCATCTACTAGATTCAAAGAGAAGGGTGAGCATTAAAGAGGGAAAAGAGGCACTGAAAGTGAGATGCTTGGCAAGAAATGAAGGTGTAATAACCCCAGTATGATAACTGCCACTGTCCTGATGATTATAGTTATATTTTACATGTTCGAACTCAGAGACCACACAGCAAAAACTCCTTTGGGTTTCTTATAAATCTACTCCCCTGTTTATTATAAACACAGCCCAGACTGGGAATCAGCAAGAGCAGCGATAAAAGAATTACTTCTGCTCCTCTGAGAAGCCTGGCAGCTTTCCCTTTGCTAATGCTTCCTCTTTGTGTCCCCTGAGAGTTCAGCCCTATTTGCTGCAATCTTCATTGTGGGTGCTCAGTGCTCAGTGTCTGTAATGTCCCTGCCCTCCTGACATTGAGTAATAGCTTTCTAAAAACACCTCCAAGGCCAGTTCAAATGTGGCAAAATGGTCTGTAACAAAATAGGTAAATGAAAAAACCTCATGGGATTTATATAAAAAGCCCCTGAAGAGGGTTAGGAAACTAATTGGTGTCTGTGTTCAGCTGTTCTGTTAAAACATCTTTTGCTTCAACACTTTTCATGGATACAATGCTAATACATTTTCTTCTGGGGAGAAGTATCTTTTCTCACATGAATGTCTATCACCTCAGGGATAAGACACTATTCAGGTCAAGAAAGATGCCAGGAAAAAAAGAGTCACATATGGGAGCAGCCTCAGACACTTTATTCTTTTCCAAGCCTTGTGCAGAGCCTCGTGGAAGATCCTTCCATGTGTCAATCATATCCACAGCCCCAGTTTCTGATTGAGAGGTATAATAAAATCTCTGGTAATGGTGGGAAATGGTAAAATAGATCAAAGGAAAAATCTTCTGTGGTTGAAAATACTTCTGTCTACATAAACTTAATCATAATCTGTATGCACTAACTTGTATGTGAAATTTTATTCCATAATTATAGGTACTGAGGATTGACAGCCATCTACATAAGATGTCAAAACAGTCTCTTAAATCACTGTTTTCTCAGGAATCAGCCTCTCAGGACTGGAAAGAAACAACAAAGAAATAATGCTTTAAGATCAAAAAAGCCCCTGTTGGATAAATGGTTGCCAAAGACTTTATCTTCTGACAACTATCTTTTCCTGTCTGCTGGAACAGAAGCAGAGTTGATGAAGCTTCATTGAGGCACATTTTGTGGCTGGGTTTCTTTTTGTGGCCCTCACAGACAATCTCTCTGTGCTGTCTGAACACTCTGCCAAGGCTGAGAGAGGATGAGGCTGCCATGGGTGGGAGCCTTACCTCGGTCTCATTGGAATTTCTTACCAGAGGCAGAGAACAGTGTGCTATCAGCCTGTGAGGATGTGCCACTCTCCCCAGCACAGCAAGGAGCACCTTTGAGACACTTTTAGCACAGAGAACTTCACAGGAAGTGAATTTGGCAATCAACCTGGCAGTTTTCACTCCAGTGAAACCATTATTTCAATCAGCCACATACTGTCTTTTTTTTTTTTTTTTTCCCTCAAAGCAGACACTGCAGGGTATAGCCTGAGATGCCCAGATTTTATTTCATAACTGTTCTGCTTTATATTTCATTTGTTTTAGCTTTTCCATTTCTCTTAGCTCTGCCAGCTATTGGGAAGCTTTATTATTATTTCTACAGCCTTCCAAATGCATTGCAGGGTTATAACAAGCATTTTCAATGTCTTGAGGCAGTTCCCTCCTGCCTGTTGCTAAACTGCTTTGAGTAATGTGGTTATTCAAAAAATAAATACATCTCTGTGCAATGCATCTAAATGTGATCCTCTCTGAAAATGAGTTTAAGTTCTGTACCACATCTTTGGCTCAGAGGTTTTGGGCTTTTATTTTAATCCCTGTCTCTCAGGTCTTTCAGTCACAGCTCAACTTTCCAGGAATAAAACTTCCAAGAGTCTTACACACGATACGACGAAATTCTGCAACAGAAATGACACAAACTTTTATCCACTTGCTGGAGTCAGATTATTTCAAGAAACAGGTTCTGCTCAAAGCACCATCGTGTTCCTCTGCTCTGTGTGTTTCTGAAGCAGTCGTGGCTTTCATCACTTTACTTTTAAGGAGCCTTATGCTATTTCTCTGCATGCTGAGAGGAGGCAGTGAGGACCTGTCAGTCTGACTTACTTTCATTCTCCGAGTCATTATCAGGAGGGGACTAGAAGAAAATCTTGTTAAGAAACAACATCCTCTTCTTTTCTGTACAACCACATTTATGCTAAAAAAAAAATAAAAATGTTTAAAGAGACCTGCTTGGCGAAACCTTCTGAAATTAGTAAAAAAAAAGACAGAGAAAGCAAATTATCTTTAGAGGTTTTCTGCTGCACCCACTGAATTTCGTGACTGAAAGCCCTTCTTTCAAACACCTTAAACACCTCAAAACAAAACAAAACAAAACAAAAAAAAGGAAAATAAAACAGCCGCAGAACACATTCAATGTAAAGAAAGGTGCCCAAAGGAAAAGAAGATTCCAGTTAGCTGACTGTCCTGTTTTAGTTCTCGTGTCACTGTGACCCAGCTGATGCACAGCACAGACCAAGCACCCCTCTCCGTGGCACTTTGAGGAAGTTTGGCTGCAGCAGAGCCCTGCCAGCCATAAGAGACTGTGGTGTTGATAGGGAACAGCTCCTTGTGCTCACCCTCCAGTGCTGGAACAATCCAAATGGGCATCCCAAGGACTCAGAGAATCATTAAGGCTGGGAAAGACCTCTGAGATCATCAAGTCCAACAGTCAACCCAGCACCACCACCATCTTCATCACTAAATCACATCCTTATGTGCCATATTCCCAAATTTGGAAATTTTTTTCACCACTTTTGGGGGTGGTGACTTCATGACTGCCCTGGGAATATTGTTCCAGTGCTTAACAACCCTTTTCCATAAAGAAATTTTTTCTGTTATCAATCTAAACCTCCCCTGATGCAACTTGAGGCTGTTTCTTCTTGTCCTGTCCCAAGGAGACTCTGGTCTGAAGAAAGACTTTGTGGGTCAGCACTGTCCTGGGAGAGCAGTGGTGGCCTTCGCTTGGGTAGAAAGAGGTGATGGGCAGCAATAAAAGGATTGGAAGTTGTACTGAAAGAAGGAGAAGGAGAAGGAGAAGGAGAAGGAGAAGGAGAAGGAGAAGGAGAAGGAGAAGGAGAAGGAGTGAGGTTTGGGTGGCTTAACTCAGCAGCTCCTCTTTTACAGCTTTGTCTACACAGCAGCTAAAACCACTTTTCAGTGAAGGGCCAGTGAATTAATTTCCAACATCTTTTTTAAAAAAAGAGAGCCAAGCTAGCTTGGGGAAAGCATGCAGAGGTATCAGGAGGCAAATCACAGAGCTTTGGGATGGACTTGCAGCTGCTGAGGAAGTTGATTTTACCTGCAAGAGGGGGGAAGATGCTGACAGAAAAGATTGTGCACGTGGGGGGTTTGCATTTCTTTAGCAAACTTCACCTTCCAGCAAGAGTTGCTCAGGAAACCTTTTCTACAGTGTGATGGTATCTGAGTGAAAATTGTAGCTGCTGATGGAGAAAATGGTATGTGCTTAGCCAGAAAGGATTTATCCATCTGCTCCTCACTACTAAAAAATATCTGATTATAATGGGAAAGGCCTAAAAATATTCTTTAATTTCCAATTAAACACTTCACTGCACAAAGCACTATACAAGATTTTACTTGGCCTCCTGCTCAACATGTTGGAACAAGAGGATCTTTAAGGTTCTTTCCAATCCAAACCAGTCTATGATTTTATGAACTCTTTTATTCTGTTTACAAATGTACAGACTCTTGTTTTAAAAGTCATTAATTGTCAAAATAGAAATAAAAAAAGAAAAACCCAGTCTGACTCTTGGAGACAAAGTTCATCCATAACTCAACTGAAAACAACTTTTAATAACCCTTCATGACAAGAAATGAGTTGAAAAATAAAAACCATGAGGGTAATATGAAGGTCAACATGAAACTTCACATTGAAATGCTGCTCCAGTGTTTAGAGACGAGTGAGCTGTGAAAATATATTGGTTTTGGCCCATAGAGTCAGACTAATCATGGGACAAGAATGATCCAGCAGAGGTTTCTGATTGAGCTCTGTGCATTTCTGGGATGGGACTCTGGGAATTCAGTCCTTTCTGTGTGATTAATAAACACTGAGTTAATGAGCAGAGGGGACCAGCAGATCAATCACAGTGACATCTTGCAGAACAAAGCTCATGAGAGCTCACACACTTGTCCTGCACTGCTTCCAGGAAAACATCCAGTCTTGATCCGTGGAGAGCCAAAGATGGAAAATCTGCTGACTCCTTTGGGACAGTGTTTCACTCTCAAAAATCTCTGTCCTTCCAGCCACTGGAATATTCCTAGCTTAACTCTTCCAGCTGTTGCTTCTCATTAATATTTTCCTTTCTGACCTAAAAAACTGTTTTGTGTTTGTGGTTATCTCCCCACAGGAAAAGTAACACTGTTGTAATTATTATCTAATAATAATTATAATTTATTATTTTTCTAAGTAATGCTGATAATCAAGTTTTCTTTCTCATGTTTCTTTTTGATAAGAGTTTATCTGTGTATGGCACTTCTCACAGCTCCCAAAAACTTTTTGTGGCTCATTTCTTTATTTCTTCAGGATTGTCCTGGGAGACTTTGCATTATGTGGACACAAGCCCAGTAATGCTCTAAATGTATCTATTAGGTAGATGTTGACAAATTTCAGCTTCTTGTTTGAAGGGTTTCTTCATTCTCCCAAAATAAAATGCTGAAGTTTTCACATACTCAGTGTTATAATGAGTGGTATATTGCACATTTTACTATTTCTTTACTTTCTGATTTCATATGGTCAAATGTTGTGTCAGATGGGCAAAAATCTAATAAAATTAAAACAAGACAAAACAAAACAAAACAAAACAAAACAAAACAAAACTACCACATTACTACAATTCAGCTGGTAATTTAAAGAAGTAATGGGATGTATTTACACACTTGCATTACACCTGTGAATTTGCACCAGGCAGTTATTGTAAAGGAAGTCAGATCTGGTTCAGTCCTCTTGCCTTCCACCGTGGCTGTTCCACCTGAATTTACTGATCATGTCATCTTCCTCAAGGAGAGGAGGCTGCTGTACTTCCTGATTTAGAGCTCACTCGTCACCCTGCAATCACAGTTCTCATTGTAAGAGTCTGTCATGCTGATGGTGGCCTGAACCATGAAACCTCTCCTGCAAATTTAAATACTGCCTGGCTGTGAATGTGATTGACAGCCCAGCCACAGACATCTGTAGTAGCTGAACTCCAGCCAGAAACCAAGCACCACACAGGCCCTTGGTCACCCCACCCCTGCTCCCCTCACTGGTGGGATGGGGAGGAGAATCAGGAAAAAAAAAAAATCCAACAGTGAGTTGAGATAGACCCAGTTTAATAATTGATAAAAAAAAAAATAAAGGGAGAAGATGAAGGAGGAGGAGGAGGAGGAGAAGAAGAAGAAGAAGAAGAAAGGAACAAAACCCAAGAGAAACAAGTGATGATTAACACAATTGCTCCTCAACTGCTGACCAATGCCCAGCCCTTCCTCCAGGTTAAATACTAGGAATGATGTTCTATGGACTGGAATATTCCCTTGTCCAATTCATCCAGCTGTCCTGGCCATGTTCCCTCCCAGAACATAGAAAACTGAAAAGTCCTTGATGTAGACTAAGCATGACTTTGTAACAACCAAAACATCAGGGTGTTACCAACACTATTCCTGTACTGAATCCGAAACACAGCACTGGGCCAGCTACTGGGAAGAAAATTATCTCTATCCCAGCCAAAATCATGTCCCACAGAGCCTTTTCCTTGGCCTGCTCTGTCTCCCAGAAATGGTTTCACATGTCATAAGAAACACACTGTTCTCGCTTTTGCTTTGTCATCATCTGGCTAAAAATTATCAGGATTATTTTATACAGATGCATTCTGTCTGTCTGCTTTTTGTGAAAATGAGGCAGTCTGAATCTCATTCCTTCCCCTCTGCAATTTTCTCATGGGATTCATCAAATCCCATTGTGTTCTCACTGAAGAAGACACTTTTAAGCAGTGTGAGTCAATGCCAAAAAGGGGACAGTCAGGGGAGAATCAGAGAGAGCAACACCCACAGGTTTGGTAATGCCTGTAGAGAGGAGGAAGATGAACTAAAGAAGTCTCAAAATTTGAGATAGACATTTTATTTATTAAAAGAAAAAAAAGATAAAAGATGTGTTTGTGGTACACACACATTAATCAGAGCATCAAAACCCTCACAACTATTTATAGAGAATCCCAGATTTACAGAACAGTTTGGGTGGGAAGGGACATAAAGGTCATGCTATTCCAACCTCCTGCCATGGGCAGGGCCACCTTCCACTCTCCCAGGTTGCTCCAAGCCCTGTCCATCATGGCCTTGGACACTTCCAGGGATCCAAGGGCAGCCACAGCTTCTCTGGGCAACCTGGTCCAATGCTTCACCACCCTCACAGGGAAGAATTTATTCCATATATGAAACCTAAATTTCCCCTCTCTCCATTTGCAAGTAGCATTTTATTGCTTCCCTTAATAAAATCACCCCTATTAAATGTTAACAATGAAGAAAAACCTAACATGTTTTCCTCTTTGAATTTGTGATTGGATTTTGTTATTGAGAGGTTTTTATGGCAAGGATTTTCACAGCTATTTAACCACCTAAATCTGTTGTACTCTGAAGTTGCAACATCTGGGTTTTTTGGTGTTGTTTTTTTTTTTTTTTTTTTTTTGTTTTTTTTTTTTTTTTTTTCCCAGTGTGATCTTGATGTGCTCAATGCAAGCAATTCAGATACTGAGCTCTACATATTTACTTTGGTCACATCTCTAGACTTACTTATCCTCTTGTTTTCTCACCCTTTTTACCCTAAAGCCCCTGAAAAGCCCCCAAGACTCAAACAATTACTTTCACTAAACCATTCATGCACATGACATGGGATCACGTGTCTGTATTAGACTAAATTAAGGCTTTTGGCATCGAGCCCCTCCCCAAAAGAATTCCCTGCATCTGCATCTTGTTACAGGCTGCATCCCATCCAAATGCCAGGCTCAGCTCACAATTTCACAATCCTTTTGAGCAAACACAATGGAATATGGTTATTTTGCAGAATTTTGCTATAAATCTGGAGAAAAAAATTGCCCTTCAGAGGTTTATTGGACATTGGAACTTACAGGGTTGCTCACCCACATGAACAAACCAAAAATTGTTTACCCGGAGTTGTTCTGTTGAATCCATCATAATTTTTTGCACATTGTTGGGTTTTACCATAAAAAATAACTCTGGTTTGGTTTTTGTGTGTTGTTTTTTTTTTTTTTTTTTTTTT
>VWYO01010403.1:41558-55718 GCA_013400275.1 Rhadina sibilatrix
CAAAACTATTAAAGTAATTGAAAGACATAGTACTTAAGATAAAGGTGATTTAAACCAAAATAGAAATCCCAATTTATACTACTTCATGGTTATTTAAAACAGGTTAATTTAAAACCTGAATAGATTAAAATGTCCTTCTGCAAATGGTTTAAATTCCTGGTGGGACAAAGATAACCCAGCTGGATTTTGCAAATTTTTTTTGTGTTCAAGGGGCCTTTGCTCAGTATCTTGCAGGAAATTGGATGGTTAATGAGGTCAGACCAATACATTTGTTGGTCAGAAGTCGGTCATGTTGTCAAATCATTATTTGAGAACTTAGAAATTCTCAACCTTAGGTCTTATTCTGCCCAAATAAGAATGGTATTTAGAGGAGATTTGTTGAAGTAATGAGGTGCCCCAGAGGTGCAGATTCTTATTCACATTGCACATTAGTTGGGCCATGGTTGGCTTTTACTGCAAACCTCAGGTTTGGGCTTCTGGGTTCAAATGGGTGTCAGAGCCCGGCTTGTCCCAAAGGCTCTTGGACTGGAAATGAGGTGTGGAGAGAGCAGAAAAGGCAATGGAAGCCCACCTCACACAGAATCATGGAATATCCTGAGTTCCAAGGGACACACAAGGGTCACTGAGTCCAACTCCTGCACTGGGCAGACCCAAGAATCCAGGAGGATGGAGAGAGGCTTTTTCTCAGAAAGGAGAGGAGACAAGGATATTCATTATTCAGGAGGATGTGGTTTAGTCTCAGGATGCTTCACATTATGGGTAAATCTAGTCTGATCAACAGCTTAAAATCTTGCATTTAATCATCCAGAACAATGAAATAGTTTAACTGGAGTTTAGGATGGCCACAGAAAGAAAGGAAGACTGAAACAAATTAGCTGAGACAGCAGGAATCTCTTCAGCCTCAGAGGTTTCTCAGAGCAGACAGGATGGGTTTACACAGGGTTGTGCTTGTCCTGAAGCAGGAGGATGGACAAATTGACCTTGCAAGGTCCCTTCAAGCCCTGTCAACTCCAGTTTAATAATTTCTGCATATAAAATAGGAATGGATTCATTCAAATGCACTAATGACAGGGTCTGAGGTTGGGAGCTGAGAACCACAGGTCTGCCAGGAATGTTGCAAGGCTGCTTTCTTTTCCTGCCCAACATTCTGGAGTGAAAGGATTTATTTAGGCCATTAAACAAGAAGCTCTTTGCATGTTCCACAGCTTGATGGCAAACTTAATTTCCTGAAGTTTGTAGAAACATGCACTGAGGTTAAGGGCCAACCAGAAGCACATCTTCCTCCTCTATGCTAAAGGTCATGGGGCAGCGTGATAAAAAGGCAGATGAACCAAAAAAAGAGCCTGGTCACAGTGAAAATAAAGAATTTAGTCACCTTCCAGCATTTGGTTCTCTCCGTGCTTGTAGAAAAATGTTATTAATTCTGATATAATGTAATTCTCCTTTCAGGGTCACATTTACAACCCCCGAAGAGCTGGTTTCAGCTGCAGCACACCTTTGCTCTGCACGTGTCAGTCTCTTTTCC
This sequence comes from Rhadina sibilatrix, assembly GCA_013400275.1. Lineage (NCBI taxonomy): Eukaryota > Metazoa > Chordata > Aves > Passeriformes > Phylloscopidae > Rhadina > Rhadina sibilatrix. Next base: position 43,084 of record VWYO01010403.1, read on the forward strand.
AACTATCACCCTCTAGATCCCTTTGCAAACAGAATCAGTGCATGCAACTGGCTGTGAGACTTTTGGGAACCACAAACAGAATGAGGTCTTGATGAAAAGGTCAGTCCTGATCCATACCTGACATCTCTCTCACTCTGTTCTGAAGCTTCTGTGAAGGGATTCAGATTCAGACAGGCTTGAGTGTGAAGTCTGACCCTTTATTTTGGGTGATATGGGATGACATGTAAAGAAAGACAAAGAAATTGAAATCTTTTAAATTTATTTGCAAACAGAAAGGCTGATTTTTTATTTTTTTTTTTTTTAAGAATGAATCTCAGCAGATTGAGAGAAATAAATTTGAATCTTTTTATTTCTACAGAGATCTAGGCCCTTGTTCCCTATTGCCAATATCAAGACACACTTCCTGGGAACCTGAGAGCTTTTAGTAGGATATTCCCTCATCCTTGGAAGGATTCAAGGCCAGGTTGGACAGAACTTGGAGAAACCTGGTCAAGTGAAAGTTGTCCCTGCCCATGGCAGGGGAGGTGGAACAAGATGATCCTTAAGGCTCCTTCCAACCCAAACCATTCTGTGACTCTGTATTTGGAAGGAAAAACAAAACAAAACAAAAAATAACCAGAACAAACAAACAAACAAACAAAAAAGAGGAAAGATTAAATAGATTAAAGATGCCCAAGGAACAAAAAGATCACTTTCCCTGAGAAAGCATCTCTGACAGTTTTACTTCAGGTGCAACAAATATCTTCAGCCAGTGAAGAACTTGTTTTCAGGACTCCCTTGTGTCTTCCTTGTGATAATCATATTTTTCTGCTTGAAGACAACACAAGGAAAATAAAATACTTATGATCCTTGCTAGACCAGAATAATTCAGTGAAAATTTTGGGTGTGAGCTATGCTTTTTTCCAAGAATGGGATGTTGAAATACAAAATGATGCATGAAGATAAGCAATAATTTTTAGTCACAGACACAGTCACTGTTTAATGGAACATATCATTGGAAACAAACAAAATGATAGGGAGGAAGCTTTGTAGTTGAGGATCCAAGCCCAGTGATATGAATTTTGATTATTCTGGATTTTTTTTCTTTCAACATAGGAGAATTGAGCACTGACAAAATGTTTCATGGAGACATCTGAACATAACCAGATGGAGAGTTTTGATGAGATTTATCTCCGTTTCTTTTTACCAAAATCTGAGGAGTTATGGACCTGAGTAACTCTACTCCAGGTGTGTCATGATCTTACACAAGACAGGCAAAATCACAGAATCCCAGAAAGGTTTGGGTTGGAAGGGANCTCCTGATATTGGGGATCTGCAGCTCTGCAGGTACCTCAGCCCATCATTCCCACTGCACTGAATTGCAGCTCTTTCCACACCAGGCTTGGATGCTCACCACGCGCTGGAGTGTGGCTCCACACACTTTTGGGACATTTTTAACTGTCCTGTCCCCCAGAGGTCTATTCTGAAGCTCTTGTAAATGAGGAAAGCACTGCCAGTTCTCATTCTCTGTTTTTATACCGGGGTGCTGACTCCATTCCCCAGTGACCCTAGAAGGGGCAAAGGCCAGAAGTCACCAGTTTCCCTGCTGAGCTCGGATCTCGAGGCATCTAAAGAGAGAGATACAGAGAGTTTATCACATCCCTTACTGAAGATTTATTAATGGCAGAAATGTAAAAACCCTGTTCAAGAATCCTGACTTGGCTTTCAGAGACTCGTGAGCTGGTGCAAGGGGGAGGCACTGCTAACCTAGGAAAGGCTGCAGCTGTGAGCACCAGGGGGAAGATATCAGCCAAACTTTCTACAAATATTACATGGAAAATCTCTTGACTTGTGTTTACTGAAAGGCTTTAGCTGGGATTATCACTGAGCTCAGTCCATTCCTGCATGAGCTGAAGGACAGGATCTCATGAGCACTGGCCATAAAAGATGCAGATTCTTAATCCCTGGACTCAGAGATGGATGTGAACTGCTCACTAAGCAACCATTCAGTCTTCTGAGGGTTCTTCAATGCTAAAATGTCCACATTTGAATCCACTCCCTGCAAGAACAGCTTCAGTTACTGGTAGCTGAGGGAAGAAAATGTAAACAGCTTAAGGTCCCTCGAAAATCTATTGCTTCTCTTTCCCTGCATTGCAAAAACAAGTGTTAAAGCACAGGGTGAAGCCAGTGAAAATGTGTTTTCAGTAACACCCAGGAGGGCAGAGCCAGGCAGGGAAAAGGTCACTTTGGGATGTTAATGAGCTGCTTGCTTGATCCTGTCTGTGACCCAGAGCAAGTCTGTGTATTTCATTTATTTCACCCCTTACTTGCTCTCACATTCCTTTTCCCACAATGCCAACCAGCCTCTGTGGAAATATTGAGCTCTCCTTTGGTGTTAATGGCTGTGCAGTGTGCAAGATTCAACACAAGAAATTCGTGTTTCCATCCATGTGCAGGGCGGGTGGGATGGGGAACCTCCTTTGTTTTCACAGAATCGTGGAATGGTTTGGGTTGGAAGGGACCTTAAAGACCATCCCTTTCCAACTCCTGCCATGGGACACCTTTCACTGGACCTAGTTGCTCCAAGCCCCATCAGGTTTTAGTGAGACAGTTCATATTTCTGAGGCAAATTATGTCTGACTGATGGATTAAGAGGCAGGAACTTGCCTTCTTCTGGGTCCATCCATGTACAAATGCGCCATAACCACCATCCCCTCTGTCAATTTCCATGAATTTTTTATCTAAAAAACTGGACTCAGTAACACCAGCAACTTTAAAGCTGTGAACAGATCCTTTAAATATCCAGGAATCATGGGAAGCAACACTTACTGAGGACCATTATTTTACAAGTGGCTTCTCTCTGGACAGGGGAAAAAGAAGAGTGAATTTGGGGACACACAGCAGCCTGGCAAGTGGCAGTGCACAATTTAGGACAGGAGTGGAAATTTTCTGTGCTGGGATGGAGATGGGAGGTGTATTCCTCTGATCCTCACCGGAAAACCCACAAGTCTCAGATCTCATGACACTGCCCAAACTTGGAGAGTGATGGACATTAAATACCTTTCACAATTTGCATGAAAACTGGGGTAAAATATTGCCATCTCCATGCTGCTGGCTTGGATTATTTACAGCTTTGCAGCCTCTGGCTCGGGGCATAGTCCCACTGTGCTGAGCTGTAAAACTACAAAATGAAAGGATTAGCTTCTTTGCCAGTCTAAGCACATGACAATAAACAGCAGGCAAGGCAAGAAGGAGAAAACACTACGAGGGTATTGCTCAGCATGTAAGGAAGACAAATGGCTCATTTCACATAACAGTAAAGGGGGAAAGGCACAAATGAGTAGTGATGTGCTCCGACGAACTTCCCCAAATCCAGCAAAGTGTGGGAGGGGAAAATTCTGCAGATGTGACAATCTGCGACCTTCACACTTCATAACAGTCAAGCCATAACATGAAATCAGGAGAGCTGTAGCTCTCTAGCAGAGATAACAAAGTAATTCAGAAAGATTACCTGAAAGCACCTCAAGTTTCAGATATGACCTGGGTTGACACTGAAGCCCAGATGAAAGCCCACAGGTTTTGTCACCTGTAACTGTTTGCAGCATTTCCAAGCAATGAGAAACAGCTGTAAAAGAGTTAACAGGGCAGAAGGCTCATCAGAGAGTCACCCCCAGGTGTTTTGCCTTCCTTTATCCAGTCTGATGCTTCTGACAGCTAAGCCACCTCATTTAAAGGTGCTTGAGGGGTAGTTTAAAACTCTGTTGTCAGCTCCCCATGTGCTGCTCCCAGGGACTGCTGACCTGAGGTGCCTCAGGTAACAAATAGAAGTTTCCAAGGGATTAAGTGGGGGAAAAAATCGACTGAAGGGTTCCAAGGGGGAGGTTAGTTATTGAGAGTTAAATGTGTTTAGTGTGAGCTACTGATTGGGCATAGGCAGAGAAAGCAAGAGGTAACTGAGTGAGGTTCTTGTAGTATTTTGGCTGCCTTCAATTCTGTATCAAATGAGGCACATGATAGTCTTAATTTTAGTAGGCATAATTTTCTTCTATGTGTTCTCTGCGCCCAGTATTAAATACAAACTAAAAGTGCTCTGAGGTGTGGAGTGTTGGGGAAACGGAAATACGGAGCTTCAGTTTTGAAAATGATGCTGTGAATCAGTTAGCTCAAAAAATAACCAAAAAAAGATTAAACCTAACAAGCTCCAAGGGAAGTAAATAAGCCCACTGCTTGCTGTTGGGAATTGTTTGTTTGGTGTAATGTGTCTTTGAGGTCACCATGTCTGCATAGGTAATTACAGGGAACTGCTCTCATTAGCAGCATGCCTCTCCTGCATAGAACCTTAAACAGAAAATGGCTGGTGAAATGTGGGGGGATTTAAAAGAAAAGCCTGTAGAATAAGGGCATCCTTAATTAAAAATCAAGGCCATGTGGTTAATCTGGCTAGAGCACACCCTCCTCCCACAGCAGAGGGAAGAATCGCATCTGGGTGAATCTGCTCTTCCCAAACTGAGTTGCCAGGTGTACATTTTACAGCTGGGCTAAAGGGAAGAGGTCTAAAGGAGGCTGAAAAATGCACCAGTTATTTTTTAAATTTTAATTGATCTAAGAGGTAGACGCAGTCTCTATTTGGAAATGGTACCTTGCATATCACAGGCTTGTTGGTGGGACACTTTCACCTGCATGAAACTTTATGGACCCTGAATAGAAGAGCCTCTAAAGCATAAATAAGTAAATACAGGGTTTATGATATTTTGAGTTCCCTTTTTTTAAAAATAGAAGAGAAAGTTGTATGAAAGGATCAAGGGTGCCAGAATAGAGAACTGCACATGGCTGTGTTTTTATGGAGTAAGCTGCTTCCTAACCTGCTGCAAACTCGTGGGTGCCTGATGGAGCACAACAAGATGAGAAGAAACATTTCAGGATTTAACCCGAGGGAGAGACCTGGGCCAAACAAGACCTAAAGACATTATCATTTTTTGCAGCTAGAACTGCCAGAGCCAGATGGGTGTTGGTCGCTTGCCCTGAGGAAGGAGCTTCAAGTTGTGCCAGGGGAGGTTTAAGTTGGATATTAGGGAAAAATTCTTCATGGAAAAGGTTGACTGCCCAGGGCAGTGGTGGAATTACCACCCCTGGAGTGGGTGTGGCACTTGAGGATGTGATTTAGTGGTGTCCTTTGCAGTGCTGGGTTAAGAATTGGGACTTGATATTCCTGAAGGTCTTTTCCATGCTTAATGGTTCTGTGAGTCTATGGCTCTATGCTCCACAAGCCTCTGACATTCAAAGCTTCAAAATTAAACAATACTAAGCAAAAGGAATTAGTTTTAAGGTATAGTCCTCAGACAAGCACTTCCACTGCCACTTCATTCCTTGGAAAAAGCTTCCTCCCAAGCTTCTAATCACATCTTTGATGTGTCAGGCTAAGTCTTGTAAATACATGAAAATTTACTGTCCTGAATTGCTCAGGAAGGTGTCACTCCCAGGCCACTGTGGTTGTACAATTTGCAAACACCAGATGATTCTGAAAGGCCTCAGGGTAACTTCTCTGGGCTGGAAAGCTGTGTTTTGGAATGCATGGTGGGGAGCTGTGGTTTCCTGAGTGAATGGGTTTGTGCAGCAGGTGTCAGCACAGCACAATATTTCATTTCTGCCAGCATCAAGTCTCAATAATTTGGTTCTGGTTACTCAGCTGTTAAATCTCTTCCTGACATGCATGTAATGCAGTCTGTGCCTGCCCCTTTTTGCTATAATTTCTTTCATTAGTGCTCAGTTGTGTTTTGTTCTGCTTGCTGAGATGGTTCCTTGCCTTATTAGGCTGTGTAACCACTTGATTTTTTTTCCCCATCATTTAATGTTGCAGTAAAAAGTCTGAAAAGAAATTATTGCTGCGCAGTATAATCCACGATAAATGTCTCAAAGACATTTAAGAACGTGACTCAGCTCTTAGATGACATTTTAGTTATCAGTGTTCTAATCCTTGCAGCTTTAGGTCCAGATTTAAAGGCATTTAGGCAACTGATCTCCAGTAAATTAAAAGAAAAAAAAGAGGAAGGTCTTAGATAAACTATCTTTGATTCAGGTTTTCATCTGTGAGCTCTCAGATTGTGCTGAATGCTAAAGCTGGACTTGGCTTTACCCCTTTGAGAAGATAACCAGGCAGGAGGAGAGGGAAGAGGAGAGAAACCTCATTGAAAAGAAGAGTATTCTATTAATCTCTTCTCTGATCAACTCTGGAAGATGTTTTTTAAATCCCAGAGAGGAATTATGAGTCTCAGACATTCCTGCAAACACATCTCTTTAAATCTTCACCAGGAGAAACTTCATTTTGGGTAAATAAATACTCTTTGGAAGGAGGGTTTGACCACTGTGTGAGTGTTTCCTTGCCAAGATATTGAGAAATTATAATGACCAAACAGTATCTTATTTTCTGCCTCGTTAGCTTTTAGGTGCATTGGAAATTGAATATTTGCACAAAACAAAGCAACTTTAGCATGATTAATTTATCCAAACCTTAAGTTTGCAGCAGCATCTTTGCAGGAAACCTATAGTTTGTTGTCTGCTTCAAATCAAACACCAGTGGAAAACAAAAGCAGGTTTTCCAAATCCCACAGCCCCCTCACAATGGGGCAAAGCCATGTCTTGAGTTACAATGCAAAATGTAACCAAAAGTGTGTATTCTATTACCAGCTGCTATTGGTGGGGCAGGGTTCTTTATCTCTTCCAGGACCCATCCTCCCTCCAGGGCTATCTGCTGTTCATGGGCCATCGAGGCTCACTGCATGGCTGATACAATTCCATCATCCCATTGGGAGATGCTCTACCCAGGGGGAGGAGCCCAGCATTCCTACCTGGATAAAACCTGAGATTCAGAACACCAGGGCAGCCTGTTTGCACTGGATTCCCAGAGGAAGGCCAGACACATCTCACCACCACTGGACCTTCAGAGGAAATCTGCACCTTTCTACAGGATCATTTCTTCAACAGAACCACATCTGTCACTGCAGGAGGACTTGATTGCACTGCTACCAACACCCTGACCAATAACAGAGTGTCAGCTTGTATTTTGACTCTGTCAGTTTGGGGTTTTTTTGTACTACTGCATTTTTATTTTAATTTCAATTTCTTTAGTAAAGAACTGTTATTCCTATTCCCGTATCTTTGCCTGAGAGCCCCTTTATTTCAAAATTATAATTCAGAGGGAGGAGGTTTACATTCTCCATTCCAAGGGAGGCTCTGGCTTTCCCTGGCAGACACCTGTCTTTCCAAGCCAATACATCCAGACAAGGGCTCTGTGTAAAGGGCTAATCCCAGATTCCCTCTGGATGCACAGTGATGTTTCAGCAATACCTTTGGAAAACCCCAGAAGATAAATCTTCACAGGGAACCTGGGATGTCACTGAAGTTTTGGAGCTTTGTGACCAGTTGGATGATTGTGTTTGTGCTCACACGAAGCAGGCAGCAAATTAGGTAATGCAGGAATATAATTTACAATGGGGTCATGTGGGGGAAAAAAGTGGGATTTGGGAGTCTTGGCTGCACTTGAGCATCAGGCTTTGGCATCTAAAAGAGCAGCTGATTCTCTCCCTTTGCTGTCTCCACTCACATCAGGTGCAGTTTTTGTGGTGTTTGTATCAATGCCTTGGACTTGATATTGGGATGCTCCTGACTCTGGGCTGGTGACCCAAAGAATGATTTTCTCTGTGTTATCTGAGCAGATTTTGTGAATATTCAGCCTTGTTGCTCCCATTACAAGGAGAATTTGACATTGCCTCAGGCTTTTCTTTTGTTGGAAGGCTGCTGTTTGCAGGGATCACCTGCACTGCCCTGCTTCTCTCTGCTCAGGAGAAATTTCCCCTCCTTTCCTTGGGTCCTGGTGACCACATCCAGCATTCTTCCCATAAACCCCCAAATTGTCCCACTGACAGGTTGGAAAATGAGGAAAGCAGAAGTAACTTGATTTTTTTTGAAGTAACTTCCGAGTTTAATCAGGAAGGAGCTGGAGCTGTTCTCTTTGGCCTGCTCATGACTAAGTGAATTTATTAAATTACCTTTTTTATCAGCTAGAAAAAGAATTTGGAATGGATTGGATCCAAAAGCCACTAAGCCACAGGGGGTGTTTTATACCTGTTAGTGAACTTTGAGTAAGAACTGGAGAATGCAAAATCCAAGCATTTGCAAGGAGTATAATTGAATAGGGTGAAGGAAATCCACGGCTTTGCTGTAAAACATTTTTTTTTTTAAATTTTGCAATGTTGTTTCTCGTAAATTTACCTCTCAATGAGGTTATAAAACATTTGCCTGTGTTGTCTTAAAACTCGAAGTAGTTTCTGGTTGGTAGAAATGGTCTGGTAAATTTTGGCCAAAGTTTAGAGCAGAGTTATGGGGAATTTTTTTTTATTTTTCCTTCCTCTGAGACCACTACGTTTTTTGGTTGTTTTTTTTTTTTTCTTCATGACAAGTGAATGAGATGCTACATATCCTTTGGAGATGGTTTTTTTTTTTTCTTTTTTTTTACAGAAGTCACTAGAATTTTTGNGCAATGTTGTTTCTTGCAAATTTACCTCTCAATGAGGTTATAAAACATTTGCCAGTGTTGTCTTAAAACTCGAAGCAGTTTCTGGTTGGTAGAAATGGTCTGGTAAATTTTGGCCAAAGTTTAGAGCAGAGTTATGGGGAATTTTTTTTTTTTTTTTTATTTTTCATGACAAGTGAATGAGGTACTACATATCCTTTGGAGATGGATTTTTTTTTTAAATACTGTAATTTATGAGATCTTGTGTAAGGGGCTGGGAAATTATACAAGTGTTTTCCTACAAGAGACCTCCATACACTCCCACAAATAATCCTAAATGTTCTTAGAGCAACTGAATGCAGATCAATATCCTAATAGGTACCCCTTCTACAGAGGCCACTAGAATTTTTGCTGTCACTTCCAGCCCTTCCCAGCCCTTCCCACCTTTTCATCTGCCCTTGATACAAATCTGCTTACACTGTAGGATTTAAGTGACAGGGGATTTCTTTTTGTGTTTCTCCACCAATCACTAGAGAAGGGCTTTGATCCCTTTTTGTGGCTTCTAGGATTCCCCCAAACAGCTATGTAAATAAAAAGCTGATAATACAATAAGCAAAAGAATAAGAATGCACATGAAAGGATATTCAAATCAAGAGAACCAGTGAACTGGTCCTCATGCCAGCCACCTCTGGACCCAGAGAATCCCAAATATTCAGAGCAGAGAAATTACAGGAATATCCTGGCTTGCTGTAGCCTATTTTCTAGGAATGCAGGCAGCTGTGGGTGTGATCTTGTCCACAAAACACACCAAACAGGCTTCTTTTACTAGCACATAAGTTTCCTAACTTGAAAAATAAATATTTAATAAGGCTGTTTTGCTGTATTTCTGGCAGGTTGTACAGGTGTTTTATCTCAAGGATTCCAAAATGCTGTTAGCCCTTGTCAGGTTCTCTTACAGTGTGGTTGCACAGCTCCAGCACTCTGCTTTGTGGATTATAAATTACATCAACTGGCATTCACATGGGTGCAGAAATTGCAGCCTGATTTTCCTGAAGGGGAGAGTGAGCAGGGGCACGGTGAGCAGTGAAAGGAGCTGGCATCTGCCTTAGCACATCCTTGGTCTCCCTCTTCTGGCTCAGCTGGAAGGAGCTGCTCCATCCAGGATGTGCTGCAGCTCAGCATCCCCCTCCTGCCAGGAGCTGAAGGGACACTGGTGAAGAGAACAGATCAAAAAGCCTTTTTTTTCCAGAGTGTGGCTGCAAGTACCAGCACAGAGAACAGAGCAGTGGGAATTTCCAGGCAAGCTCTCCACCCTTCTCTCATATTTTAGTGCATCAACCTCAAACTTTGAGAAAAATCATCAATATCTCTTTGGGGATGATGGAGATCTCTTTGGATCTCTTCTTTTTTGGCACACATGAAGTGAAGGGAAGGGATGAAGGAGATTTGGAAATGTGAGTGGGGAAATATGTTCAGGTTATGACTCAGGATGTTCTGTTACTGCTCTGGCTCCCATGTTTTACCTTCTGGATGATAATAAATTTTCTTTAGGAATTCTAAAACCCAGTCACTAAGTTAAAATGCCAATAAAATATCCACAAATGTGGGGGTTTGTGCATTTTTATACTGGTGGCAAGTTTTGTCTCAGCAGGGCCAGGGCACTGACTGTCCCCTGTGCTGGGCTTTGCAGAGCTACCTTGAAACTTGAGGTCAGTTTGGGGCCCCTCATGACATTGAGGGGCTGGAACAGTCCAGGGAAGGGAATGGAGCTGGGGAAGGGTCTGGAACACCAGGAGCAGCTGAGGGAGCTGGGAAAGGGGCTCAGCCTGGAGAAAAGGAGGCTCAAGGGGGGACCTTGTGGCTCTGCAAGGCTGCTTGAAAGAAGGTTGTAGCAGGTGGGGATTGGTGTCTCTTCCTAAGTAACAGGACAAGAGGAAACAGCCTCAAATTGTGCTAAAGGAGCTTTAGGTTGGATATTAGGGATAATTTCTTCACAGAAATGGTTGTCCAGCCCTGGCACAGCTGCCCAGGGCAGTGCTGGGGTCCCCATCCCTGAAGGGATTTAAAAGCTTTGGGGGTGTGGCACTTGGGGACATGGGTCAGTGGTGGCCTTGGCCGTGCTGGGTTAATGTTTGGACTCAGATTTTAGAGGTCTTTTCCAACCTAAATGATTCCATGAGTCACTAAGTTACCCTGCCAGCAAAATAAGGTGGCAATTTGAGTTTCTTCTAAAGGGGTTTTGATGTGAAGAGCACATTTTGTATTCCTTCTCTTTGCCTTTGGCTTTCTGAGCCTTTCTGCCACAAACTGGCCTATAAATAGTTTTGTTTTTCTTTCTTATTAAAAAAAAAAAAAAAAAAAAAAAAAAAAAAAAAAAAAAAGTTGTGGTTACAGCTGTTAACATCTGACTTTAAAAAAATGCAATATTAGACTCCTGTATTTCACAATACCAGGGGTTTTGTGTATTTTGAAGCTGAGCATCAAACTGTGAGTAACAGCATCACCCACTTGAACTGGCTTCCTTTTCCCCACACCTGGCTTACACATCTGTCACAATGTGATATTTAGGAGAGGATTTGGCAAGAGAAAATAATAAAAAAAAAATGGATGTTAGATGGAAGTGTAGGCTCTGACACACAGGAAGAGACCCCAGGGGAAATGGTTTGTCTCCATTGTGAAACTGCTGCCTCTGAAATACAGGGAATTTTAACTCAGTCTTTGGCTGTGTATGGTCCTGTTTCTGACACTTTTGGGACTTCTAATCTGAAATTTTATGCAAGAAGCCTCTGCCTATATATATATAAAAACAATATCAGAAAAACTGGATTTGTTTTTGCTGTGCTGCTTGTTGCTGCCTTTGATTTTTCTTCATTGTGTATCTCCTCACTGATGATTTATGTGTGAAGTCAAAACAGGACTTCTGAAGTTTGGAAAAAAGCTTGTTCTGGTTATGTTGGAGTTTGAATTTCCCATCTTTGTACCAATCTTTCATTAGAGAGACACATGGCACATGTGGAAGGAAAAGTCCTGCAAGAACCTACTTGATAGGAACTTCAGCTCAGCCCAATACTTGCTTAACTTTTTTAATTCCATAATTGGGCAATAATAATAATAATGACAAATAAGATAACAAGAATTAATCTTATTAAGATGATCTGTATTAAAATGAGAATATCATCCTAAACCCTACAGGGTGCAAGCCACCAGTTCCAATAAGCAGTTGCCTGTTGGTGCTTAGATATCATGACTTGCCCAACTCTTTAACTCTCTTACACAGATAAAGGGATTTCTCTTTGCTTCAGCACAGATTAAAGTAGGCAATATTAGAAATACAGTGGAGGAAAAATAACTGTAGCAATACTGAAAATGGATCCTGCTTTGTAAGGGAAGGGGCAAGTTGGCTTTACCCCAAAAACTCCTGAGGCTGAGGATTTAGGAGCACAGGGATGTAAATTTCCAGAAGCAGATGTGTGGACAGAAGAGAGGGTGCCCAGCCATGTGATGTGGCACAGTTTGTGTGCTGTTTCTTGGGATCTTCTGAGGTCTAATTAGTGCAACACCAAGTGCCTGAACTAACCCTAGAGGGCTCTCACGACTCAGGAACAGACAGGATGGGACTGTCAGAGGAGAGACTTCGAGCTCTCAATTTTCTCATTTCTGAAGGAAATACCTGCTTTATGCTTATGTGTGTGCATTGGCAAGGGTGGAACATCTCTTTTTGAAATGGAATTACGAAGTATTTGGGTTTTTATTGTGCCCTCCCCTTCATGCAGGGAGAGAATTTTCTCACTAAACAGGATTTTAGAAACATTCATCAAATCTCTTGACAATTTCAAACAAGCCATTAAATGTCAGCTGATGAGCTTCAATTCTTAGAGCCTCTTGTGAGAATTATGAAAATAATTCTAAATTGGAAAATGTAAAAGTAAGACACCTTCCCTTCATTCAGAAGGCCCTGGTGCTTAAAAAAATAAAAAAGTCAAATGCAAATGTGAGATCTGTGATGAAGTTCTTCCCTGTGAGGATGGTGAGACCCTGGCACAGGTTGCCCAGAGAAGCTGTGGCTCCCTCATCCCTGGAAATGTTCAATAATTCTCATCTTCTTTTCTCTCTCACAAACATACCTTTAATATATATATATATATAT
>VWYO01010405.1:0-19920 GCA_013400275.1 Rhadina sibilatrix
CTGTTACTGCAGCTGTTAGAAGAAGGCATGGAAAGAATATAAGATTTAAATTAAACATATTCACAGGATATTTAAAAATATAGATTTTATGTACCTCTATCTCACTTATGATTATTTTTGCTGGTTTGATTGAAATATAAATGATCAACTGATTACACTTTCTTAGTTAACTCAGGAGATAAATATGTGATATTATGGCACTAACTGAAAGAGTAAAAATCTCAAGATATTTTACAGAGATTTAAAAAATACTCCAGCTTTTAAAAATATTTTTTACATATATAAAATAAATAGCTAGAAGTATCTTACTGTATCTTACTGGAACAATGCAATTTCTGAACCAAATTTTCAAAACCTTCTCTGTCAAACGTTTTCTTTTATTTTTTTTTTCCTCCCAATCCTTAGAGCATAGTTGTTCCTGTCCTTAGCAGATCTATGTGAGTACTTTTTCCTGAATAATTAAATTTAGGACAATATAGGTTATTACCAATGAAATCCCTTTGCAAATGTTAGTCATTGAATCACTAGAGATATTTCTAAAATAAAGCAGATCAGAAGATGGTAGATTAGTTGTGAATTCTTAGGGACAGCAATCTCAAATATATTTGTAATGGATTATATGTTTGCCCATATACACCGAACATTAGCTACTAATTCTTGATTAAATTTTTCAGTTTTACAGTAATACTACAGAGGGAAAACTGAGGAAAAAAAATGTATTTCTGAAGCAATAAAGCTCTTAGCCTGTGGGGCACCATAACTGAAATAAAGTACAAAGTAGCCGCTAATTGCTGACCTTCACAATGACTCTCAGAAATATTAGTTCCAAATGATTCAAGAACATTTGAGGAATACTCATATGTGTATTGCCAGGAGCTGCCTAGGACATCTGGTCATAGAAAGTTCAGTTCTTCCAAAAGTGACTGAAAACCAGTTAAATTTTAATATGGAGGGTCGTTTTAAACCAAACTAAACCAAGCCAAACCAAACAAACAGAAACAAAAAAGGAATGTCCATAGTCACTGAAATGTTTGCCATTTTCATGTGTGAAAGGTTGGTTTGTAAAGCTGTTCCAGATGTATAAACAAGTATTTATATCTAGGCCCAAACTGAAATTTATATAGCTTGTACCTACGTATTTATAAATTTTGGGTTCAGAAAACTGAGAATCATAAGGCATAAAACATTTAATGATTCAATGGTAAACAAATTTTACTAAAATAAATAATTTATATGGTATCAAAATGAAATATTTTGGATACTCAAACCCAAAGTTAATCTAATATTTCCATTAAAATTTTATTACAACTGCATATATATTCAATATGTGCAACTCCCTTTTACAGGAAGTTGTCTTCTTACAAAGCAGAACAGAAAAGACTCCCAAATAATTTTATATTCAGTGTTTGTCCAATGAATCTTATACTACTTTAGACAGTCTGAAATGTGTTCTTTGGCAGTTGATAAACAAATACTGACAACATTTTTTCATTTTGTCTAACTGACAATTAACTGAAAAATTATTCATTTTGACATGCTTTAGGTTCATAGTTATAAAGATTTTAAGTGACAAATGTTGCCCTGTTACTTAAGAATGTCTGCAAAAGTAGTATTTGAATAACAGTTATATTTATGCAATATATCTTATCTATTTTAAAATATCACAATAAATTTTGCAGTTGCTGATAAGTTCCTGTGAAGGATTAGGTCATGTAATTGGGTTATGCTACCACAAAGGCTGTTAAAACTCTTTTAGCTGCAGAAGGAAGTAAGGGCAACAAAGGTCAACGAGGCCAAATTTTCTGGTTGCCCTGGAATCCAATTTCATGCTTAGATAGTACACAGCACAGCAGGATTGCCGAAGGGTAGCCTTTCTGTAGCCCAGGAAATATGATGTTTTGTCATTATTTGTAAGAAGCCTCAGGCTTTGAATTGACCTGGCAGTGCTGTCTCTCAGGACTCAATTGCACTTGCCTTGTCCTGAGCTGATGTTACCTTGCCTTCTCTGTGATAGTAATTGTCTCACAATCTGGTATTTTTGGTATTGCCAAAATCTCCTTCAGATTATATAGCAGTAACAAACAGTCATTCCATGTGAGAGGAATTGCGGGTGACAGCAGCATTAAATGTGGTGTTGAAGACTGTGCATATAGGGTGACATCAGATGTTCTAGTTTATGGAAACAAAACACAGTGGTCAAAAGCTGATCAATGCAGTGCACCTGTGTGAGCCAGCTAAAACTAACTTCAGAGAAAAAACAGAGAACAGTAAAATTGAAGCCCAAGGCAGAAGAACTTCCCACCATTAAAAATACATGATTTCTGGCAAAAAGCTCAGGACACTGATGGGTTGTTGTAGCCCCCATTTCCTACTAAGAAGACTGATGGTCTTGACCTTAATACCCAGTGAGACAGAAGGGGAACATAACAGCAGAAGACAGGAATACATAAAAGGAAGCTAATATTTATTAACTGTTTGTATTGAGTAAGTGTTCTCTCTCTTCATTTTAGCTTTTATTGAGTGAGATTTACTGTTACTGAAATTTTAACTGTGACTATTTTTTGCATTACTTTTAGAGTTCTGAAACATTACCAGGGCATAATTTTTTAACCCCATATATAGCATGTATTGATGCCTTAGGAAGGCTGACCTGAACAGATAGATATTTATTAAAAGGCTTCCAGGACCCACCCTGGGCATTACAGGAGCCTGACCAAGGCTGCACCCAGGGTGGGTTAAGGAATGGCCACACAAAATGGCTACCTGATCACGAGATTTTACACTTTTATAAGTTTTGGTCTATTTGCATATTGGGGTTTAATTGTCCAATTACAGCTTCAGGTTGTGAGGTCCCATCCTTCTTGTTCCTCCCTTCTGTTTACAGTTTTTGGGCTGAAAATTGTCCTTGGTCCTCAGCGAGAAAGGATTTGTTTTGTCTACTTCCTCTGTGAAGAGAGCTTACTGGCACTTAATATGAGGCTCAGAACTACATCCTTAGACAGCACAGAACCTGAAAATATGAAAGCTAAAATCTGAGGCATCATTATGACCTTTTCTCCTGAAGATGACTTGCATGCATGTTATAAATAAACAGGGCAGGAGATGACTATTAACTCTTTAAATGCCTTTGTTAAAAGGGGAAAGCTCAAGGGATTGCCTATGCCTCTGCTGCTGCTCCCTCAATCACGGCCGAGGAGGAGGCCTGAGTGGATTCTGCTGCTCACGCTGCAGAGCCGGGAGCTCATCCTCATGGAAGTTCCCAGGAACTCGTTGGGCCCAGTTTAGTCCAGGGGTGTCTTTCTTTCCAAGTGCCTGAGGTTATGGTCAGCAGGTGAGAAGGGTTTACAGATGGCTGGCAAGACAGCTTCAGTTCTTGCCAGCCGGGTGGCATTCTTTATGGGTCTGGATTATGTGCTGACTCGTTGTTGCCAGGGGGTTTTTGGTGTTAATTGTAGTAAACATTCTGGCAAAGCTTCATGGAGGTTTCTGTGATTTCCATAATGGGCGTCAGTTTCGGCTTGACAGGCAGGCAGGGGGTCGGCAGGAAGTCAGGCAGGGAGCAGGGAGCAGGAAGAGGGGCAGACAGAGGGCAGGGAGCAGCAAAACCTCAGCAACAGGTAAGGGCATACAAAACTGGGACTTGGCTTACAAACTGGGTACAAACTATTCAAGATAACAACATGCATAACATCAACAGAACAGCCAATGTATTCTTAAGAGTCTTTAACACTTTTAAAGTAACCATCTACAGAACATTCAACACACAACTAGGAGTCATGGAGTTCCACCCACATCATGAGTGTTTCTCATCTCTGTTCCATGAAAGTGTTTTGGATGTGTTCTTCCTAGGACTGTGGTGATTCTCACAGCTCCCAGCCATCAGTTTTTGTATACTGCTGAAGCTTGGTAATCTTGTTGACTTAAATTGTTATGCAACTTCTGAACTTAAAAAAAGCTGTAGAAGTCAGACAATATCCAAGTAGGCATAAGAAAGTTATTTCTGCTTTGTGCAGAAGACAGCTTTAATTCAGTTAAAAAGGTCCATTTAAAAATTAAGTGGAAGCTAAACTAAAAGCTAATTAAAGACCTTTAGTTGAGAGATTCAATAAAAGTAATGCAGTTTTCTTTTTTCTCTAGGAAATGCACTCTAGTGATAACCAAGATACACTTCACCATAAAATTGGTTTAGTAAGGCCTATCTTACTTTTTATCTGGTATGAGTACAGTCCAGAAGTGGCTTTTTCTACACAGAAGGGAAGAGATTAACATGTCCTTCTCTACTGACTGATTAAAAAAAAAAGAAACAAACCTTAATATCTCAGAGTGAAAACATTTCTGCTTGGTCACATTCTTAATTGCTGTAAATTGAGTTAGTTTCAGAATCAGTGAGCTACACCACCAGTCTCTAATCTATATCTCAGATAATTTTGTAAATCTAGATATGTGCAAAAACCAAAAACTTTTCCAAACTGTGTTTACAGGGTTATTTGGTCTAAACATAAGTTAAACAGAGAGTCCAATTCATCAAACAGTTGTTAATCACTCCTTTTTATAACTGTGTAAACCAAAACAAATTTTTAATAAAGCTTATATTTATTTCACATTTTCCAAATAAAGGCTTTAAAGGATTGTTTGCTTTAGTTATAATGTCACAATGTTTAAATAAGAACAAATTAATTTCCATAGTCTCAGTAATTTTAGTTCTGTATTTTTAAGAGTAATAATAGCTTGCTTATACTGTCAAGTAATGTACCAGTTTGTTTGCCACAAAAGTGCATATCTTTATTGGGTACACATAGGAAGGCAGCTACTCCTCTTCCTGTTGTTCTGTGGATTTGACATTGTTCCAGTCTCCCCCTGGAAAAAGTAGATTTTTTCATTCAAAGGATGATAAAACCTCCATATAAATAATTCCTTGTCCTAGCTAACTTCAACACTCAAAATTATGCAAAGGTGATGGATGACATATGAAAACCCTTCACCAGCCATATTAAATTCTTTGATTCAACTGTTGTAATCTGAATATCTTTCAGTTCTTTAAGTCTTCATACAGTCAGAATAGAGAAAGACTCTTTACATTTTTGACTAAATGAAACACAAAAATCTGTGTGCAGTAACTAGCCTACAGAATTGAGTTGGTATTAATCTCATTTAACTTCAACTAATTAAAAGTTCAACGCATCATTTACATTTTTTTAATGTCCCTTATAAATTAATGAGAATTAAGAATATTCCAAAGGTTACTTAATATACATAAGCCATCTAAGGATACTGTGGGGGTGACTATCCCTTTTTACTGTCCCTAGAGGTAAGGCAAGAACAGAATTTTCAGCTTTTTGATTAATAGGACTAGACGAGATGCACATACATTGTCACATAATGAGATTTGGACACACTGTTGGCTGAGTAAAAAAACAACATTCTTCTCAGAAAGTCCAATTTTCTCCAAAGCAAAATAAAACAGAGATCACCCAGAATTTCTGCCATTAGATGGAGGTAAAACCTGTGTCCAAGGGAGATGTTGTTGTGATCCTTACTAGAAGATCATTTTATATCAAAGAGTTCATTTCAAGACCCACAAAGAGTTCAAGACCCACACTTTGCTGAGCTGGATGTACAGCCTGGCCTTCAGGACCTTTTGCTGAGCAAATCCCTTGTCTGCAGAATAAAATTGGCCAGCAACAGAGGAGCTGCAGGCAGCACAATTATGTTACCTCTGTAGCCTTGCCTTTACCTAGTAGTGCAGCAAGCAGTCCTCATGCAAACCTTCTTTCCGTTTGATAGTAGAAATGATGAATAGCATTGTTTTCTTGGAAGAAAATTCTGTGACAGCTTGAAGAACCAAAAAGAAGTAAACCTTCCCACAAGTGAGGTCATCGTGGTGTGCTGCCTGTGGATTGGAGAAGTTCAGTGATACATTTCTCAAGCTTCTCACCACTGAAAGAGGTGGTTGTCTGTATTATTCTCTCTTCCATTATAATTCTAACTCTAATAAATAACATTTGAAGTGAGACTTTACAAAGTCTAAGTGTCTTTCTTTCTGTCATCATAAAGCCCCAGCACATCCTGGTGTAAAATAGATTATCAAAAGTTTATTGTACAAATACAAAGAAAAAGATATTGTCTAAAAATTTAGAAATGTTGGAGAAAATACTCAAGACATTTTCATTTCTTCAAAACAGGAAGTTCTTATAATATATCTTACTATTGCATTGTCTGAATATTTTCCAAGTTGTTAAGTGGGATATACAGTAAAAAATAACAAATAGTCCTTTGTTCTGTGTAAGAAAGAAAAATAGGTCTGCAGATTGATTTTTTCAATATGTACAGATTCCTGTCTGCGTAAAAAGGTTATCATGATGAAAGAATTCCAAAACAGCTTTCTTCATATTTGCTGAGGTTTCTGGCAGCTTTTTGACTCCCTGCAGAGGCTCTTACCATCATCATCTGCACAGAGAAGAGTTACCCTTCTCGATAAAAAATATTCTGTTGACTCAAAGAGCAATGCTGGTGCCCTGATTATCTCTTGAGAGACTTAAGTTGCTATTTTGAGCAGTGTTTGATCTGTTAATTGAACATAGAGCATTATGTTTGATGTATTTATAATACCATCCACTGCTGAGAAGTGCATTGCAAGGGTTTTCAATGACCTGATGACCTCATTCTCAAATGTCAGCGGATTTTATTCATACTGCAGGAAAAAAAAATACGCATGCAATTTAATGGACACACATACAACCAAAACAGAGTCGTTTGCCTCTCAAATCTTCTCAGTGAACTGGTGACAGTGGAGGATAAACATGAGAATCCTCTGTGAGAAAATTACATTTTCTGGTGTAAATACCTGGCCTGCTCTGTGTCTCAGCTGTGGCCCTTTTTAGGGCAAAAGAGTAAAGAAAATTGTAGGAGGTAGAGTAATAAGTGAAATGAAGTATAAAATTGCTCAGTATGTTGTCTATAAAGACTTTAATGCTAATCCTATTATTGCTCTGATCCAGTTGTTAAAAATTTGAGATTTATTTAGCTCATTAACTGAATTTAGAGTTGCTTTTGCTAAAATTGAAGACATTAGAGTTTTACTAGCACAAATATAGAATTTTCTTAGGGCTTTCTGTCTATTCAGTAGGAAGATAATTTCAGTTGATAATTAGATTATCTCTGTTGAATTTTCAATCTTAATTGTGAACATATAGTCTTGTTTTAGCCTGCTTTATAAGTAGATATTTAGGCACTTATTATCTCAGTCTAAACACATAAATTTCTGACCATTTTCCCCTTTATTTTCAGGAGATGCTGTGACTTCTAGAGAGAAGCAAAACATAAATTAATTTAGGCCATCTCTTCTTTAACTGCACAGTATTCTCAGCCTCCTATAAAAGCATAGATGAAACAGGAGCTGATAAAAGAGTTTGTATAGTTGCCATGTCTAAAAGTTTTACCCAAGGGCATAAGGGTTTGCATGCTTCTAAACTGGTCTGGATTAATGCATAGACTGAAGGAGAAGAGGCTCTAGCAAATGGATAAACCATTTGATCTTAGATACTTGCTGAGACCACATGGCAGAAATCTCTGATAAGAGATAAGAATGGTAACAAGCTAAAGAGTAGCACAGAGAATCTCGCTTCATTGAAACAGTGGCAATTAAAAAAAAAAAAAAGGAAAAAAAGAAAAAAAAGAAAATTATTGAAGTCAAGCCAGAGTGCTCATCTTCAATACACCTCAGTTCATGCCACCTAAACCAACGGACATTTGAGACTTTTGTTACAGAATGCTTGAATATGTTGCCTCAGTAAAAATCTCACTCTGATTTATTATAAATGAACTAAAACTATCTCCTTAGAGCTGTAATCATAGGTTGAAATATGACCTGTCAAAAGCTAAAATTAAACCAAAATTTTACTGTGTAATTATAGTATTAAATTGACAACATATATTAAACTTTTTAACAGTTAAATTCCTCTAGATGATGATGATGTTTTAATTATTATTACTATCACTATCACTATCACTATCACTATTACTATTACTTATTATAATTGTTATTATTATTTTTATTTTTTATGCTTCCCTGTCACATTCAGTTTTCCAAAAGAGAAAGAAATGTCATAACTTTTATTCAACCCCTCCATAACATACTGAGTTTAAAGTCTTTCAGAATTTGTGAGGTTGTACATTAGAGGAAGATTCACCTCAAACACAGGTTCCTGCCAAAATTACATACATACTATTATATATGATTGAGCTATATTGTTATACAAATGTTCATGGAAAAAATGTACAGTAGAGATCACTTTTATTATCACACACTATCATATTTTACTTTGAAATGATGTAGCAGAGCTTCTTGTAATATATATCAATCAAAATTATTTAAAGAAGATGATGCTGACTTAAAATACTGAAATAAAGAAATTCACTTTGAGGAGCTAGTTAGACTTTTTTCTAGTGCAAATTTTGAGGACTTGATAACAACCAGAAAAGAGGCAGCATATTATTTTCTATTGTTATTATCTCAAAATTGGTTAAATTGCTGCTGAATAGAGTGTAACATACAAGCTTTGAAACTGAATGTTTTGAAGTAGACTTTTATGCAGTGTTGAAACTAGAACATTAAAATTAACAAGGCAAATGTTTCTATCCATGAACTTTATGCTAAGCTTTGTTATTTTATTCGCTGTTGATAAAAGTTGATAAACTCTTGAATAATTTTCTTCAGGACAATTACTAACACTGGAAAACATTTTAGGGGGAGGGGTGGACAGAGAGGCATAAAGAGAGAGAGAGAAAGAGATGAGGAGAGGGAGATGAAAAATATTTATACTTACTGATTTTTTTTTTTTTTTATTATCTAGAAATGCTGAGGTGGGTTGACCCTAGGTACCAATTAAGTTCCCACCAGCTGCTCACTTAGTCACAGTCCTCTTATGAGTATGCTGGACAGAATGGGAACAACAAAAGCAAGAAAACTCTTGCTTACTCAAGATATATTCAGTTTCATAAAAGGAGGGAAAGGAGAAAAAGAACAAAGAAAGAAACCCCAAACAGGTAAAACAAAATCAGTCTGTCACCACCTTCTGTGACCATTGCTAGGCCAGTCTTGGAGTAAAGACTGACTGGGAAATGTTCCTGGCCAGCCCCTCCACATTTTCTTTGCTGAGCACAACACCATACAGTATAGAATACCCCTTTGGTCAGCTGGGTCACGTTGTTTTGGCTGTGTTCCTTCCCAGCAACTTGCCCACCCCTGGCCTCCTTGTTGGTGGGTAGAGTGAGGAATAACAGTCTTTGATGTTGTGGAGTGTTCAGGAATAACCAAAGACTGATCTCCTATCAACACTGATGTAGTCACAAATGTAAACCACATATGACTGCTTATGGCTGCTTATGTATAAAATTTATTGTCTCAAAGCAAGACCCAGTACAAAGGCTCATGTTCAATAATGCAATGGAAGAAGCTTGACATCACATAAAAGTGAAATAAAATGGAGGAATACTGGTGAGATTGGCTGATAACAGACAGTTTATAGAAGGTGTGTTACAGAAATCTATAAAAAGTGAGGTAAAATATTTATTCAGGGCATGGGAAATGTAACAGTGACTCATCAAACAAAGCACAGAAGGAAAACCAGAAAATAAAAATAGCAAGAGTGCTTAGTTTGTGTGTTCCAAGAAGCAAATCCTGTTGATTTTCTGTATAGTTTGGTTTAGACAGGATCAGATGAGAATTTTTTACTTAATTACATTTTTCAAGCCATCTGTTTGCTTTCTTAAACAAATATGTATCTGGATATCACAAGGATTGCTGACAAAGCTACATTTAGAAAGACCTTCAAGACATTACTGTCATTGCACCACTGCTTTTTCACACAAGTAACTAGAGAATCAGTAGGTGATATCAATTTAACATAATGCTAAAGTCAAATCATCAAAACCAAATCAAATCACCTTTTACAGAATGAAATAGACACTTCCTGAGGGCAACTCATTTCTTAGTTGCATACTATGGGATGTATCAAGTGAACCTCTCCCTGAAGGCACAGATAGTAATTATTTTTTTGCTCTTCTCCAGGTAGAGTGACTTAGACTAAAACTTGGAACTGTTTGGTGTTTACATAAGTTATAGCTCACCATACTTCATATAGAAATTCACATGAAAATCCTATAATTGATAAAAGATAATAATATACTTGTCATGTGCAAATCAGCATAGCTCTGTTGCCTCAAAAGGGGCAACAGAGTTGCTAAGTTAAATACAGACATCTAAATCTTGGAGATACAAGTTATGTGAAATGATTTACATCTCATGCTTTTAAAGTCAGAAAGATTAATGTGGTGTTTCTTATTTTGGGGGCTTCACTGAACAGCTATTACATCTACCACAGGCCTTATTTTCAGGAATCTGTGACTCACATAAAAGAATAACCGAAAAAAAAAAAAATTGAATTCAATTGTATTCTCACTTGTTGCATATTCCATGGATTCCTTAATTTATTCATGTAACAGTTAATTTTCCATTGAAGACTGACAGACATGCCAAGTTGAGCAACATTATAATTTACTTCCCCACTATGAAGCTCTCTGCAAGGCTAAACAAATGTCTATTTTAAGGTTTGTGTGGGGAATAGTGCTAGTAGATGGGATTTGCTTGTCTCCTCAAGAACAGTTACAGGGAACAATTTAAAATTTTGTTGTCAAAAGAATAATTTTTCCTTCAGCTCTGTAGCCAGGGACTCAGGGACTGTGTGCATGATTTGTACCGATACATTCACAAGTATTTAGGGTCTTTTCAAATACTATTTGAAGTTCTGGACCAAGAAATTAATATGTTTGCATCACAGACTTTTCAAGGAGATCAATGCATTTCAATAAAATGTCACAGAAAACCCACAATGATTCTAAAGTGAAGATCATCCTGCATTGAGCTATTCTGATTCCACAAGACATAGGTGAACTTACTAAGAGTTGCTGGTTTTGCAGCTTCTCAGCTGACTAACCATTTCAGTTGGAAATAAGGGTATGCAAACATAAATTAAAACACTGTATGATTTTTTTTTCCAGGCTTAAAAATCAAGAAAGGGCTTCAGTAAAATTAAAAAAGATGCCACAAACCAGAAAAAAAAAAAAATCAGCATGCAGCACTGGCTCTGTGTATTTCATTAGATTGTAGTATAATATTATTATCTTCATATACAGAATGTTTCATTTTATCATGCAGTGAAATTAATATGTATCTATACTTTTTTGTGATTGATACAGGGAGCTATAAATATATTAACTAATATAAACTTTGTGAAAGGTTTAATGGAAACAGCTATTTCAGAAACAATAAAAGTGTATGTACATTTTGCCAATAATGTTCATGAAGTGTAGAACTGCATCAAAACTATTTATCTATAAATGCAAATAAGTTTGAAGATTTGATAACACACATTAAAATGCAAATAATAACATTTTAAAGTTGTTTTTGAAGGTGAAGGTTTGAATTTTCATCTTTCTCCTTCTCTCTCCCCCTTTTTTGTCTCACTCCTGGTAGAACAGAAGAGAAATTATTCATTTTTTCATGGTGACTTCCTTGGAAAGCGTTATTACTCACTGGTGTACATCTTCAGTACATGACTGTCTAAGTGAAGGCATTTCCATCACAGTGTTCTCTCCTTGAAGAGTGACTACCATAGAATATTATTGATTTGCTTAGTGTACGATGATTCAGAGGTTAGACAGCTCAGAGTACAGCTGTTTTAGAAACTTTATGTCAAATAAATTCAAATATGATTCTGTAAATGAAAAGCTTAGGCATATTCTGCCCCCTAGTGAAAGTACAATCTTTAAGTTTTGTATTTCATTTGTATAGAAATTATTTCTTTCTGACCCCAAACCAACAAAATACAAATCAAGAAAAAGGGGAAAAAATGTAGTTGTTACATATAATATAAAAGCTTCTTTTCAAAAAAATATTTGCAAAAATAATGCACAGGCACAGCCTTGTTTTCCATGCTTTAAGCAAATTTAAAAAAAGAAAAAAGCTTTTGTTGTTGTTTGGGGGAGTGTTGTTTGTTTGTTTTTCAGCTCAGAAGCCAAATATTTGCATTTTTTCATCCTGAAATGTAGTTTCTATTTTGTATTTTCATAGAAGTTTCCCAGAGAGAACTAGTACTTTGACTGGAGAGCGATTTATCCACACCTAGGATAGGAAGGAACCTAAAAGTCAAGGGAAACCTTTCTGATTCAGAAGCAAGGTGCATTTCACACCAGCTGGGTAAATATTGTGCAGGCTGTCATTCAAGCATCACAGGAGTGATGCTGAATCAGGGGCAGCTGCCATCCCTGTGGTTATGGTTTGACCTCTATCACATGCAAGAACAAGGCCAGTGCAAAAGCAGGAGTTTGCACCTGCAGCTCAGAATGGGCACCACAGTTTCTGTCAGTCTCTCTTGCTTTAGGAGCCCATCTACCAGATTTACTTTCTTAGCAGGCTGGCCAGAAGCACCTGGGATAGAAGCACCTTGAGAAAGTAGAGAAGCTGCAAAACTGGGATTAAAGAAGCTGCGTACATTCAGTCCATAAATGTTGGGTTTAGGTTAAAGAAATCAAATGGCTTTTGGCTTTTCCTGCTAAACCCTCATTTTGTCTAAAATGCCTCTTTCAAGTCATGCAAAAGAGAGACAGAATGCCTTGTCTTCCATATGCTAGCTAAGCTGCTGAAACTTTTGTGCTATTAACTGTCCATGATAGAGTTTTGCAAAGCGACATATCTTTTGCATGTAGCACAAGACCAAAATTTTTAAAGCAACAATTTTCTTTTTGGAAATGGAAATCTTGTTTTCAACCCTACCCATAGTATCATGGCAATGTAGATGTTAAAATGAAATTAAAGCAAAATATTCAAAACTTTAAGTTTAGAATGTTTGTTGCTGTATTTCAAAACCTCCTTAACATTAAGATTATGAAAGCCCTTGTTTCTACAATAGTATTTTCTGTGACTGGGTGACACGATTATAATTATCCAGAAAAAGAGAGTAATACGTAAAGCTGGTAGATCTCTGCAAGCCTTTACAGGGCAAACATCTGAGCTCCATAAAACTTCAATTCCAAAAGGTCAACAAGGCAAATAGACCAATTCAGAGCCATACAAATCACCAGTTCTTGCCATCATGCTCCTTGTTCTAGGAGCAAGAGATTAATATAAACCTAAATCTTTCTGTTCAGTGATAACCAATAATAAACTCTTCACCTCCTTTCATTACTATTGTAGTGATGCCCAGGGGAAGCTGTGAAAGTGTAGGGAGGACTGATGAGAGACCTGTGAGAGACTGCAATGCTGATGGCTCAATCAAGGTGCAAGCTGATGATGTGCTCTGCTCTCAGGTGCACAGCCACCACCTCAGGCTACAGTTTGGTGCTGAACAAGATAAGGAAAGAGGCTGAGGGGAATCCTGGGAAGGTGGGGTAATGCTTTTTATCATGCCTAAATCCTTGCACAAATGTCTCAGCTGTGAAAACTCTCCTCTGGGAAAAGACTGTGACATTCACCATAGCCAATTCACCCTTTCTCATGGGCCGTAATTGACTCAACTGCGCTGACATGAGAGGCAGCTGGAAAGTCTCAAAGATTCCTGAAGCATCCATATCATTACATCACTCAGTATGAAACTCCCTGGCCTGGGGGAGGTACCTGGACATTCCCCCCTGAACCTGACCTCTATCAGTATTTCTGACATTGTCAGCACAGATATTAAACACAAATAAAAGTAAACAAAAGGGCCAGTACTGCACAAAATGTAATAAATCTTCACAAATCTAATAAATTACCTCTTAGAAATGTAGTTTCCATTGTCATTCGTTGTGTCAGTAAAGGGCCATTGGATCATACCAATGTATGTAGTAATGAAAGGAGGTGAAGAGTTTATTATTGGTTATCACTGAACAGAAAGATTTAGGTTTATATTAATCTCTTGCTCCTAGAACAAGGAGCATGATGGCAAGAACTGGTGATTTGTATGGCTCTGAATTGGTCTGTTTGCCTTGTTGACCTTGTTCCCCTTGGAAAGGGGAACCAAAAATCAGCCAGGTTACTGTAAAAAACCTTAACCTTCATGCCATCCTCAACAAAAAATATTAATGCAATAAAAAATACTTTTTCTGTAAGCATTTTTAAAACATGCTGTACAGTTAAAACTGTTAAAAGTGTTAAGTAAAGTTCTCACAGATCTCATTGAAAAACAGTAAAGACCTCAAAAAGGTAGTGTAATGTGTTTGTAGATCGTAGAGCAGATTTCAGGCTATTAGGTAGCTGTAATAGCTAATGTATTATTCCAAGCTTTACTCTTGAATATCTTTGTAAAATGTACTATGGGTTTTTTTCTCTGCTTCTTCTTAAAGAAGGATTTTTTTTTTTTTAAGTGAAAAGCAAGAGAAATCCGACTGTAAAGTAGGAGATAATTCTCATCAATTCTGTTAAAATTGTAACAGTATATTGGTTTGGAATACACAATTTTCTCTTGTAGATGTATTTGAATCCTAATATACACATTCACAGAGTGGCAGGCTCTGACTGAGCCTTCTGAATAAAATGTTTCCCTAAACAGTGCCTCAGCAATGAGTATTTATCTGTGCCACAGAAGTCTTGGTGACTTCTAAGTACTTAAGTCAACAAATGCTTTGAAATGGCATGGGTTTTTTCACTTCAGACTTTCTCTGTATTCATAAAAAGAAAAAAAAAAGAAAAAGAAAAAAAAAAGTCCAAACAGAATGAAAAGCTTAAGGGGAAGGGGACAGGAAGAGATAAGGAAATGGAATAATGAGGAAGTCTCTTTTTAAAAATCTATATCTTGGAGCACACATTTCTGATTCCCCTTTCTATTTTCTCTTGCTGGAGATTATAAAGGGACTCTCTTCCTCACTGTGTACTACCAATGAAATATGGTTTCTGTTGGCTATTTGGGCAATATAATGAATAATAACTTAATACAAATAAAATGGTATTGAAATAAAATAGAACACAGTATGGACTTAAGATGCAAGACCTACTGATTATTCTAAGGATAGATTTCTGCTGGTTTCTAATGTATTATTTTACTTCACTGTTCTTGTTCTGTTTCTGCAGTGTATATATCAGTCATTTGATGGAATATTTTAATTTTTTTTCTCAGCAAGACTAAATTCATCTACTGTGAAACATCATCTTAAACACAGACTGAATACTGTTAAACAGTGGGAATGTTTCAATTTTGTGTTTTTTCTGTAAATGAAAATTAATGAAA
This sequence comes from Rhadina sibilatrix, assembly GCA_013400275.1. NCBI lineage: Eukaryota > Metazoa > Chordata > Aves > Passeriformes > Phylloscopidae > Rhadina > Rhadina sibilatrix. Next base: position 15,261 of record VWYO01010405.1, read on the forward strand.
TAGTGTCCATTCCTTTCAAATAACAAGCTAAAAATGCTACATTCAGATTAAGAACCAGTGCAGATGGGAACATCTCTCAATCCCTTGTGGAAATGACTCTTCGCTTCAGTGCATGGCCAAATGCATACATTTGAGGGGGAAACAGGAGGGAGTGAAATTGAGCTTTAGTGCCTCCCCTCCAGAGACTCTGCCTTCATCTACTTCCTTGTCTTTACTTTCTATACTAAAGACTGTATCTCTCTATTTCAGTCTTTTCCATCACAGTTCAGCATAGGATATGTTTCCTGCCACGTGATCACTGGAGAATAGTTCCAAGAAATTAAAATCCCCATTGTCACTTTGAGTACAGTTTACTTCCCTGCCTCTGAAACCTTCAGGACAAAGCCAAAGTGAATTGACATTGTATTAAGCCTTGCTTACTCTCTCAGAAAGACAGTAATAACTAATCCAAAAGAAACATATACTTTTTCAAGTGAATTAGGATCCTGATTTCTAAAAAAATATATTTATAAACTTTTATGTTGAGGAGATCTTTAATATATAGACATTAGTTTAAAAAAAGTATAAGGTACCAAAATTTAGAGCTATAAAAACATATGTATGCTAAAGTATTTTGCTGAGTTTTGTAGTACTGGCTTGTAAAGTGGTCCTAGATTATCCTATTGCAGCATTGAATCCTTCCAGTCTACAACTTCAATACATTTATCTTCTTTACTTTTTGTAGGGTACATAGAAAAAAGTGAAGATAAGTCCTTCTCATCCATACAAACAAAGATATTTCTTTTCAGTTATCTTTCCCTTAAGTACCCATCAAAGTTTCTAAAATACTATAACATATTCAGGTTAAAAACTAAAATTCACTTAGTCTATCCAGCTGCAGTGAAACTCCTTGTGTCCTCTATGTGACACTCCTTGAAAGTTGTTTTCTGATGGGGTTTATTTCTGTTAGGGAAAAATTTAAAAAATATCCATACGGAGAAAAAACAGGATGGCTGTGGCCATTCCATCTTTGCCTGAACAAAACAGAGATCTGATAGTAACCCTGCATATGCCCAGAGGAAGGGACTTTGTGACATTTTAGTTTCTCGCAACAGAAGAGAAACTGCTTTAGCTGGACAGGCTATTGGGATGTGTGGCTGGCATGCAGGGCAATGGCCAAGGTGAGAAACAAAGGTCACACAATGTGCTTCACATCCCTGCAGCAGTTCCAGCTTAATTACCAGTTTATATGATAAATTCAAAATGGCAGTCTTCATAAAGCAAAGTTTTATGTCACTTGTGATACAGATTACTCAGATTTAAAGTGACAATACAAGATCTAGGAGATAATAAAACTGACAAAATGTATTATGGAAACACACTGAAAGCACCTATGTTAGTAACTTAAATTTCATTTCTGTGAAGTCAATAGGATAACTCCCAGAGGAATAAAGAGGAGAAAGCTTTTAATGTTTTAAGTTAAATACTACTTAGGATGGGGAAATAGAGTGATAAAAAGGCTTTTACGTTTCTCCTTCACTCACAACCGAAATCTGTATCACTCCAATATGCCAGAAAAAGTTTATAGAAATAACTTATCTGATCAAATCTGGAAAAAAGCACAATGTTTTAAGTAGCTTTCTAAATCTTACTTTTTGTAAAGTTTGGAGAAAAAGAAGAAAATACTCAGTTGTTACGCATGACTCATATGATGCTCAAAATTGGAGAAGTGATTCAAAGTACTTCTGGATCTTCACTGTTAAAAGACTGCTTGTCTTTGTTAAATGAAATTTTGCTTTTAGTTTTATTCTTATGGAGCAAGTCAAATAATTATATTCATAATTAAATTCCTATTTCCTTCAAAGAATAGCCATTCTCAGCACTGATGGTTCTTCTGGCTATTTCAGAGACAATTAAAAAAAAAAAAAAATCCCTCCACCTTCTTGCTCTACATTTAATCTTCCTATTTCACAATGAGGTATTATGCTGAGGTACCATGGGGAAACAAGCTCGATGTAAGTGGTTCCAAGATTATATGATACCTTTCCAAACTCAAATTATACAGAAACTTCATGCAATCAATCATGGATTTCTACTAAAATGAAAAAAAGAAAATGAAAACAAGCAAAAAAAATAACATTAAAGACTATTAATTTTTTTTTTTTGTAAGGTAAATTTAAAGAGGGTAAAATGACTGAATTTGGTAATTTTGAAGGTTAGCTTAAAAGTATTTATGTTCAAGTCCAGAAACTAGCATTTGTTATTAAGTTCAGAGAAAGGACATGAACCTTAGATTAACCTATGGAGTTAATCTAAATCTTTACACATCATTGACATTTGCAGATACATTTTCTTTAACTGCTGTGACACTTTGTCACATTTTCACATACCAAACTCCTTGTGGATTATCATTCTACAGAGCTTGATTTATTTTGCTGTTGAATAGCAAAAGAGATAAATACTGCTGGAAAAATGAAAATGTGAAATGATATTATATAAGAGATTGAGCAAGTGTGTAGTAATCTGCTTGGATGTGTTTTTCAACTTTGAACTAACAAAATACTTAGGAACAGCAACTCACCCAGCCTTCTTGTGCCTTTAAACAAAGAAAATCCAAATAGAATGGCAGGAAATAGCAAAGACTGCTGGTTGTTTCTTGGGCAGCAAATGTTTCTCACTGCGTGTCTGAGAAAGCAAAGTAAATGTTTGAATGTTAAGATGCTCTGGTAAACGTTTGAATGTTGAGATGTTGTCCTGGTTCCAAATAGGACTGGGTTAATTTTTTGTAGTAGCAAGGATGGGCTACGACCAGGACACAAAGGTTATTCTGTACCAAACCACAGCTTTTCTGTGAACAGCACGAAGGGCTCCTTCTAGTAGGGTAATGCTGGTTCAGAGCAATCACCTGTGAATTGTTTGCCTATCTTGTACATTTAGTTGTTAATATTGTTGATGTTACTCATTGCTTTCTCATCTCATCACTGTTCCCAGCAAATTGCTCTTATCTCAGTCCATGAGTTTTACCTTTTGAGCCTCCAATTCTTCTCTCCAAGCACCTGCAGGAGAAGTGGGCAGCCCATGATTTGGAGAGTCTCAGTGAGAACACTAAATTGGGGAGTACCATTCCTAAGCCATGACAGATGTGAAAGCTAGGATGAAGGTGTGTCAGTAAAACTACAATTTCTAATTGGAAGGGTTAATATGTTACGTAAGATGCAGATGAAGAAGATGAATTAGTGTCAGATACGTGCATCAAAATGTTTTAAATTTGTAACTGAATCATGTAAACCCATATTTATCTGCTTGTTTAGATATTAAAAAAAAAAAAAGAAAGAAAAAGAAAAGGTGGATCATTATAATAATTTTCCCTAGTTTCTACATTTTTTGGTGCAGTCAACATTTTAGAACACTTTACTGACTACCACATTTGCCAGAAACAGGTTGATGAATTATTCAGAGCCTTAATCCCCATTAGTTAATTTTTATCAATTATGAGATTGTACCATATAAAACTTAAAAACCAGCAACTTGTGCCTGCAGGATGACACAGACTTGATATTCAAAGGTGTCTGATGGTTACTTCCTTTTCCCTGCTGGTCTGTTTTTTTTTTTTTAAGCAATTTTATTGGCTTCATGTATTATCATAAATTCCAGATAGGAACCTTTTTCTTCCTGGGAAAAATCTCTTTTACTTCGGAAGGTAACTCAGGATCCCCTCCCTGGTATCAAGATATTTTTTTTTCCTCACAGAAGCCAATCTCTAATGAATTTCCCATTCTACTGTTTAATATAAAAATCCTCCCACTTGAACATGGTGTTTTAAACATAGTGGAGTGTAATTTCTCCCCGCCCCAACTCAGTAATAGGTCATCAAAGCAAGACAACTAGGTAGGTTTCCTCCTTAACCATGTTTTTCCTTCTTACAAAATATTCAATGTACAAATTGAATATAGACAACTGTGTGTACCTATAATAAGATATATATATATAATATATATATACACACACACACTATGTAATCAATAGTTGATCAGTTTTACTGTTCATCCTTACAAATAATATCTTAACCATTAGGTGGGTTGGGTGGCATGGAGAAAAGGGAAAAAAAACCTAAAGGCTAAATAAAATACTTATAAATGTCATAACCTAAAAAAAAACAACCAAAAAACAAAGGTTTTGTCTATATTGTCTAGGATGAATTCTCAACATTTAGGAATGAAATATCTTCAAATTCTTACTCAAATTATAAGGGATAGCAATATTCTGTTGTTTAAGAGGAAATTTCTTGAAGTGGACACAAAAATCTGGGATCCTTATAGAAAAAAACAACATAAATTTAGTAAGTCTTCTGTAAAAAAATCATTAGTTTTGACATATGTTGTTATTGCACAGTGCTGCAGAGGCATTTGAGCTAAATTTCTGCAGAACAGTTATGTTTGTTTACTCAGACATCTTTGTTGTTTTATCTATTATCACTGGTTTTGGTGGCAAACCTAGCAGGTTAGGAGGTTAGACTGCATAACCCTTTATTAATTCATTGCTAACTTTAATTTTCTTTTCCACAACAGATCAGATTCTTGACACAGAGCTGCTGATTTTGACAACCAATAGACTAAAAAAGTCAGTCTTAATATGTGGTGGGGATTAGGGGTCTAAAAAACCTTTTTTTTTTTTTTTTTTT
>VWYO01010405.1:20209-44825 GCA_013400275.1 Rhadina sibilatrix
GTTCCCTGTCTGTCTTCCCCTAGAACCAGCCCCTGCCTAAACCCCGCCTGGGAATTCCCCTAAAACTTGATGCCCTATTGGGCCATATTACCCATCCTCCTCCCTTTGTCCCTCCAATTGGTCTATAAAGCCTGTCCCTTTATGCTTCTCTCCTCCCAGCCCTCTTTCCAATTGGCTGTATTCAGGTTTCCACGCCCTGGTCCTCCCCCATTTATAACCTGATGTTCCCTGAGTGGTGTGCTTCTTCTGCCTTGTCCCTTCAAGTGTTTGTTCCTGAAATAAACCTTGGATAATACAAGTCAGAGAGCCTCCTCCTCATTCTTGCCTTTGACCTTCACCTTCCGTTGTCTGTGTGCCTCAGCTTGTCCACAAGCCACTGCTCCCATCGCTCACTTGGGCGTAGTGTCCCCCCTGGCATCAGTGCTAGGGTGATGGAGCTAGTCTTCGGACTTTGGCACGGTGTCACACAATGGGATTACAGGGCTAAGAATGCAGATAAGGAGAAGAATGCAGACTTTTAGCTGGCAGAAACTGAGTCCTTACCTTGAAAAAGTGCCAAAGTACACAGGAGGGAGATATAGATGAAGAGTTGGCTGAGGAAGACTCTGTTTCCTTCATCTTCTGGAGATCCTGAGAGACCACCACAACAAACTGAGCATGCCCAGAGGGGCATGGAGTTAATTACCATAGGAGTTGAGGATGGGCAGGGTCAAGGAATGAATATGTATGATGCGGATTGTGCAATCCATGCATATGAAGACCTCAAGGAATAACAATGGGGGATGCTCTCTGGTGTTCATGTGTGTCTTTGGTGAAATTATTCCCCAAACATGTTGGTGTCGACTAAATACATACTGCTCTAACAGCTATTATTAGTTGTGGAGCTCTTTCCACGCTGTTTCAACATTAATCTCTGGAGTTTTTCTGGAAAGTCAGAAAAAGTGGAAAGGTGTCCTGTATTCATCCACCATCAAACTCTTCCAATTGCAGCCCATGCAAGAGAAGCCAAGACCCCTGTCAAGTGACCATTTTTTGTGCATTGAAAGCTAGACTAAGAGACATGGTCTCTCCAGTAAATTTCTTCAATGGCATCCAAAGGACCATATGGGAAGAATCTGGTTTTCTTTTCCAGGTGTTTGAAAGATCCCTGTTTGTATTTGCTTGCCTGGAAGGAAAAAACTGAACAAAAAGTCTGGGGAAAACACAAACAAACAAACCCCAACCAAAAACAAAAAGAAAAACAAACAACAAACCACAATAACAACAACAACGCCAAAACAAACCTCAAAAGTGAAGATCTGGAGTTCAAACCATGAATAAAATAGGTAAGATTTGACCATGTGCTTTCTTTCCTGAATAAAGGTAACCACCTTCTCTTGCAAAATAATCACTTTGGTCTTTATGGACATCACAAAAGGAAAGAGATTTTAGTTCCTGTCTTGGTTTGGAAAGACAGGTATCTGACAGGGAAAGCTGGAGTTTCCCTTAGAATGGAGAATGTAAACCCCTCACCCCCCGCCAAATTATAATTTTGAAATTGGCAAAGAGGCAAAGATTTGGGAATAGGAANTGGGGAGAAGAACAGCCTGGAGAGTCTTAATGGCCCATTGTGGAAAGAGATAACAAACACTGCCCTACCTGGTTTTAACAGTTGGCCCATTATCAAAAGTCACCTGCCCCCCTCCTTCCAGAGTTACAAGAGATAAAGAAAAACATCTCCCCAGCTGTTTTCAGCAGATGAAATAGAATACACATTTTTGGTTCCATAACCCAAGACAGTTCCTGGGCCATGAGGGATTATGGCTGTAGGACATGCCTTCATGTCTCACTTCTGTAGTCTGAGGAAGACAGAGCACATTCCTGTTTCATGCAGCAACACTTCAGTTCACAGCAGATGACCTCATTGAAAAAAAAGTAAATATCTACAACTCTGCCTCTGTGTGCTCTGGAGTCAGAGTTAAACCTTATAGAGATAGCAGGAAAAGACTGACATGTAGAAGGTCTGAACCTGAGTCTACTCAATGACCTCACATTTAAAAACTTTCTCCATACTGTCAATGCAGATAGGTCATTCAATTGAGGTGTGACATATTTCAAAGCATTTTAAAATGGTGGAGCATGATTGCAAAACACCTATAGTGAATTTTGGGTGAGCAGGAAGCAGGAAAAATAGGAATCTACTGCCAAGGCTCATGTCCAGGGATATGGAGGAAGAGGTAGAAAACATTAGGCATTTCTCTGCAGCATCTCAGAAAAACAAAACAAAACCAAAACAAAATAACAAAAAACCCCAACAACAGCAACAAAAAACCAACCAAACAACCAAACAACCAGCAAAAAAACCCACCCACCAGCCGATTGGACCGTTTATATAAATAAGTGCTCCATAAACAGGGAATTGTTGTAGCCAGGTGGGTGTTGGCCTCTTCTTACAGGCAACCAGCAACAGGATGAGAGGACACAGTCTCAAGCTGCATTAGGGAGGTACAGGCTGGACATCAGGAAGAATTTCTTCACAGACAGGGTGATTAGATATTGCAATGGACTGCCCAGAGAGGTGGTGGGGTCACCATCCCTGGAGATGTTTAAGCAAAGATTGGATGCAGCACTTGGTGCCATGGTCTAGTTGACAGGGTGGTGTTTGGTCAAAGATTGGACTTGATGATCCCAGAAATCTTTCCCCAGTTGATTTTGTGATTCTGTGAAATCTGCTCAATTCAAGTAATCACAACAGCTATATCAATAATTTTATCTGTTGTATCTGAATTTTGATTTCCTATGAACAGTAAGACAACTTGGATAAAAAATATCTAAAGACATTTTCCCTCTTGTTTTTACAAACAAAGCCAAAATTCACTAATTATTGCCACACAGAAGCACATAACTTAATGTTCCCCAAAGGTACAGTTTGTTTCCCCAAAATGTGACAAGTACCATGGAGACAGTAGAAGTTATTGCAAGATGCATAAGCATTGCTGTTTAATGAACTTGAGTTTTGTTTTTACTTAAATAAAGAGCTTCAATACCGTAACATTTTCTTCTCTTACCCGTAGCTTTTTCTCTCTAATTCTGTCATTGCTCTGTGTTGTTTCTTCTCCAGGGGACATTTTCTCTCATCAGACCATCATTAATTAGTTTGTTTGTGGAATCAGCTGTCACTTATTATGAGATTCTAAGCTCCTGATAAAAGCATTTTCCCTTACTCCCTTTACAGCCGTTCTTTTAAATCCTTAATGTGCCATCCATCCTTTGTTTCATCCTAAGGAAATGAGGCAGTTATAAAAATAAGACTACTCTTTTTTTCCCCTAATATGTGGATTTTTAAAATAATATATGTTAGACCCTCCTAACAGAATCCTACTGTTGCCAAGAATATGTTTATTCTGGAAGGAGATGCAGGTGTTTTATAGCTCTGTATTTTATAGGAGCTAGAGAAAGTATTAGGAACATGCATGACTTTAGTCAATATAAACCAAAAGTAAAAAGAGCAGCATAATTTCTCTCCCTAGGTAGCAGTGGATGAGAAAAATCATGGGTAAGTTAAAAATACTGTTCTTACAAATAAATGATAGATTTTTTTGATTTATGTCTATATTTTAATTAGAGGGTTTTTTTAGATCACAACTTTTTAAGACCAGCAAGAGAAATCATTGCAAATGATGTAAATCTTGTCAGCTACAGTACGATTATTCATTTTTTGGCCTGAATTACAATGATTTTAGTCCAAGTACTCCTCATCCTCTAAAAATATTCAGTCAGCTTGATGTCACATAAGAAATAACTGGTAGGAACATAATTTTAAGTACTAAGAACATTAACACTTTTATTTTTGTGTTTGTGTGTTTTCTTTTTAATCGGGATTTCCTTGTGTCAGTTGTTAGCTATAATGAACTCAGGTTGTGAGCTATTGAATATATGATTTTTTTAAATATATTTTGCAAAATATATAATGGATCTGTAACATGTTGCCAGAAGACATGGGAGTTTGAAACAGAAGGGCAGGGCACAGCCGTCAGCCTGGAATATTTCCTGAGGACCTGATACTGGCATGTACTTTTACACCTGATGTTTTGGCCACAGTGGCATGCTAATTTTTAAGTGTGTTTTCAATCATACATCACTCCTCTTTCACAGTTCTGCTATGACGTGCAACTGCATTTCAAGAAAAGAAGATCAACTGCTGCAAAAACTGTTAGGATTACTTTGAAGGAAAACACAGTTAATGGTGACATCTATGCTTATATCACATCATATCACATCACAAATGCTATGTTGATTGTTCCTAACCAAAATAAATAGATTATTCATGTTTACTTTATGTGTGTGTGGGTTGTTGCTTGCTTGTTTTTTTTAATCTGGATTACCTGTTAATGTACTATCTCTTGAGCTTTTTGGGTCAACAGTGTATGAAAATGTTTCACGGAACTTATGGAGGAACAGCAGGTTTCATTAAAGTCATTAGAAGCAGCCAAAGCTCCTTGTTTTTGGAAATCAACACTGAAAGCCTTCACCACTCTAAATGCTTTGCTGGCCTCAGAGCTCTTTCTGCTTCTGGCAAGGGAAAATCCACAGTTCTGAAAAGAGTGGCACTCACACTTTCTCTGCAAATATTTTCTGTTTTCTATATAGTCTTTGAATGGGCTTTACTTTGTGAATGCCATAAATGTCTGTTCCATAGAACATCATTGTCTAAGACATTAGAAATTCTGTATTATGAATGCTACTCTCAAAACACAGGCCCTCTATTTTAAATACTGCAACTCTGTGCAGTAAAACCCCTTTTAAAAAAAATAATCTAGTCACAGACTAAGTTCTACAGGCAAGACCGTAAAAAGTATCATGAAAGCTGTCAAAATCAGCACAGCATTTAAGCCTGTTTGCTTGCATCATCACTGCTGCAGTTAAATCAGCCTTTGCAGTTTATTTAACCCTCATTCCTACCAACATATTCCTATTTGTCCTACCCAATCTCCTCCCTAGGCACGCAGAGCTATTTCCCGTGCTCATTCCGACGGGATGCGCTTCTCTCTGGGCGCTGTCAGCGGTGCCCTCCTGCCTGCCCAGCAGTGTCCCGGCACGGCCGTGCCCTGTGTGCCTGCCGGGGCTGCAGGGCCCGTGCCGCGGAGCCGCCCAGGGGAAGGGAGGCGGCCCGGCATCGCTGTGCTGCGCTTTGCCTGGGCAAAGCCTGGCAGCGGGGAGCAGCGCATCGCTCTGGCCAGCAGCGGCGAGCTAATGACTGACTGACAGCTCCTTTGAAGGATTTAGGGGCTGGCTAAAAATATAGCTGTGCCTGTTTGGAAAGACAGGTGTAATAAAGTTCAGATGGAAAGTATTATCTGGGTAAGTGGTGTTGAAATTATGCTCGCCTGTCACAATGTTTTTCATAACTGACAGGATAAATTTTTTCGGGGGGGGAAGTTGTTTGGTTTTGGTTTTTTTTGTTCAATCCTAACTGAATTTCCTGCCAATACTTGGAATGCTGTATTCAGGAAGCAAAAACCCTGAAATTTATTTATGTCACAGAAATTTATTTAGAGATTTCTTACGTTTTTANGGTTTGGTTGGGGGTGTTGTGGTTTTTTTAGGGTGTTTTTGTTTGTTTGTTTTTAGAATAAAAATTGATACTTAAAATTCCATTCTTAATTGTTTCTCAGAAAAAAAAAATGAAAACCTTAAGGAGCACTCACCTTGCTACTTCTTCTTATTTTATCTAAATATCTCTGACATAACTGCCTCACTTTTAAGCCTTCAAAGCCTCTGTTCAAAATAGCCAAAATATATTTATTTGTGTTTTGATAAAAATCTTTGTTAGGAATATCTGGGAGAAGAAAAGCAAAAACAAACAAACAAACAAACAAACCAGAACAACAAAAAACCCAATCCCCAAACTAGCAAAACCAAAACGAAACACAGATCAAAATAAATATTTTTCTATCATATAAACCTTCTTCTTCACTTTTTTTTTTTCCTCAGAATCAATTTTACAAACTTTTAGGTACTGTTGGTTCATGATCATGTTTGGTAGTCTTCCACGAGCCATTCTGCAGGAATGCATGATGTCAGCCTACTTCTATCTTATAAACTCAGTGCCTATTCATCCAGCAAATGACCTCAATTTGCACAGCTGTATTGTGGAAGGAAATTCATTACTGTTCAATATTTTACGGCAAAGCATGACCTAGCTTCTGCTTGGGCTCACTCACAGAGCCCAAGTGCAGCCTGGATCCCATTCTGTGGAGCTTGTTTCTGCTCTACTTTGCCCATTTTTCTGGTCTATTAAATGGAGATAGATCCTGGACTGGACTTTTTATATCCTAGTGATGTCTCGGATGCTGCCAGTTGCACACCCTGCCAATGAGAAGTTCAAGAGTTTCAACAAATGGATCTGGACACGTGCCCAGTGACTCCCTCTAAAGAAGCAACATGTCATATGGAAGCATCTGGCAGCCTGACCAACCTGATCACCCTCTGCAACAAAGTAGGGGTTTCTGTGGATATGGGGCAAGGAGTACATTCTATTTAGCTGGACTTAAGCAAAGAACTGGACACTGGTGCCCATTGCCTCCTCCTAAACAAACTGCAAGAGTGGATAGCTGTTCTGTGAGATAGAGTATTGGTTAATAGACCCCAGACAGAGGGTGTCAATCTATGGCTTTTACAGGTGAGATCACCAAAGGACTGATACTGGGACTGACACTTCAACTTCTCCATGAATTTTCTGGAGGATGGAACTGAAAGTATCCTCATCAAGTCTGATGATGCAAACAAACTGAACAGTGAGGTGGACATGTCAGAAGGGAGAGGCATCTTGCAGAAAGACCTGGACTTGCTGAAAAGGTGGGTTAGCAAGAACAGTGTCAAGTTTAATAAAGTGCCATCTCCTGAACCTGGATGATAATCACAGAGACAAGTATAGGATAGGATCTGTGTGACTGTAGAACATCCTTATGATCTTAGAGCAGGAAAGGGACCTGGGAGTCCTGGTGGACAATAAGCAGACCATGAGTCAGCAATACTGACATCTGCACCAAAAACAAAAGAACAAATTTAGATCCTAGGCTCTCGGGGGCTCTCTGTTCCCCCGAGGTTCTGGTGGTCTTCGCCCTTTGCCCTCGGGAAGCCCCGAGCCACCCGCAGAAAAGACAAGGAGCCTTTAGAAGTTCTTTTTCAAGGCTACTCTTCTTGTTTATTTTTTCTTATCACAAACTTTTTCTCAGAGCTCTGCCAGGGTCTGGACAGCACGGGCAACAGGTGACGACTGCCCGCCTGCCCCCAGCTCGTCATCTTATATACAGATAATTACGTGAACATTATTTACAGTTTTGAACCAATATCTACACTTTACACTAAACNGCTGCATCCATGGCGACATTAGTAACAGAGATGGAGACATGATCATCCCAGTAAGCACTTGCAAGGCTGTACCTGGAGTACTATGTCTGTGTCTGGTCCCCAAAATTTAACCAAGATACAGACAGTGTTCAAAAAAAAAGGCCACAAAAGGAGCGGTTGATTAAGAATCTGCCCTATGTGGAAAGACCACAGGAACAAGGTCTTTTGACTCTGTAGAAGAGAAATCTCAGGGATATCTCATCACTATTTTCCAGTACTCCAAGAGTGGCTACAGAGAGGACAATTTCTCTCCTCTAAGGAGCCACAAGATTATGAAGCAATGGGTGCAAGTTATGCTAGCAGATGTCATATTGATGTAAAAAANTAAATCTCCTTAAAAAGCAGGAGGATAACAAAGGGTTATAAGGTGTGGTTGCAGAAAAACAAAAAAAAAAAAAACAAAAACAAAAACAAAAACAAAAAAAACCCAACCAAACAAACAAAAAAACCAAACCAAAACAAAACAAAACAAAAAAAAAGACAAGCAAACCAACCAACCAACCAACCAAAAAAACCAAACCAAACCACAGTGTGAGGAAAATCTGTTACTGAAACAATCTCCCCAAGGACTTAATGGGGTGTTTTTCCATGGGGGATTTCAAGACAAGACTGGACATGGTGCTAGATAATCTTATTAAATTTCCCTTTTCTATAAAATGTTTGGACCAGATGGTTTTCCAAGATCCCATCCAACCTGTTTTATGATGTTTTGTGATTTATTGGTTCTATGATCTGGAGGATTATGCCTCACCTTGCAATGCAAGGGAAGATGCTCCAGAGGAGATAATGATAAGACTTCAGGGCATAAAAAAGAGAAAACTAAGGGAGTTACTGTGAGGGGACTGTTTCTCAAGACAAGATTGTGCAAGCATTGGGGGACAGGGGGGAGACAGCAAATTGCCTGGCCATGAGGAGTCTAAGGAGGAACATCCCAGATACTGAAGGCAACAAAGCCCAGATTTCTTCAACCACAAGAGAAACAAAAACAAAACCACACAAAACCCGAGAGACCATGCTAGCAGAAACTGAGAAATAGAGAGGTCGTAACGGAGAGGGGGGAGAGTTGGTTGTTAGTTCCTTAACGCTAAGCAATCCCTCTAGGCTTTCTCTAAAAGAAAAAAGAAACACAACAAAACAAGAATCTCATTGTTAAATTTTAGCAAAACATATTTATCTGGCCCTTCACAACTCTCTGTGTTTGGTGGTTCTTTCTGAAGCATGTACACATTCACAGACTGAACTACATGGTGGCACTGGGCTTTCCAGATTGCTGGTTATGTCTGATTTGCTTTGGATCTGACCTCAGGCAACAGCACAGCAGCAAAGATTGTGAAGCAAAGAACAAAGTCCTGTGGGTGAATTTGGTTTATAACCTTCCATTTGGCCCCGTTCAGAGAGAAAAAAATAAACCATTTCAGAGTATGACTGTCGCTACACTCTTTTTCAATAAAATACCAAATGGATTAGAACATGTGTCTAACAACAGGTGAAACATAAGTATCCAGTCTCCAGGGGGAAAAAAAATAAAATATAGAAGTCTAAAATTTTATAGGGAAGTAGAAGAAGCTCAAGACATGGCATGAAAGGCATTATCTCCTTGTAACAAATAAAAAATTACACAAAATCTCTCATGAGACAGTTAAAATACAGTGTGCGTCCATAGGATTTATTGCCTCTGAAATATGAGAGATTTCATTGGTTTGGTCCAGAAATAAATGTTGTAAGCCAAGTATTACATGACTTAGAGAAAGAAAAATAGTAAATAAGCATTTATGAAATATCAGCTATTCCATGTTATCTTCTAAAGTAATAATATATGTTTTTGATTTCTGTGTTCCACTACCTGTGCAGATGAATAATACCCCCTTTGCCAGTACCTAATTAATTTCTTTTTTAATATACTGAGTATTTATTTAGATTATTTATATACGATGAAATAAAACAGATATCTGTGTTCCCTATATGGTTTATAATTTTCTACATATCTTTCTTCTCATTTATTTTCACATAAAATATAACCTTAATTTCTGGTCAAATCTATTTCTAACTTAGTTGCTAGCATTCTACTTTAACTCTGTGAATCTGGTTTTCTTTTCCTTACTCTCACGTGGAAACACTAGTATTAATTAAAAACTAAAATCTGATGATGAGCAACTTACACGAGATTATTAATGAAAAAGTGCAATGACTATTTTTCATACATCTGTATATTTGATTTTCTATTTAAACCACTCAGCTTGCAGAAATAGTTATGGAAATGCTATGGTGGGAAAACATTTTAATTGTTAAGTAATGTAAGAATGATCAAAATATTCTTCATTGCAAACAGAAACCTTCTGGATTAGCATTTTGATGTGCAGAATTTTTTTTCTCTTTCCCATATTTCAGCCAAATTGTAAGCTCTATTATTAGCCTTTCACTATATGATTTAGCTTTAAGAGATCTTTTTCCTGAGTTACTCTATCAATAGTTTTTTCAAAGCCTTATGCCATTCACTTCTCTTTTATCTACTCCTTTATTCTGAACTGAATATAAAAGGTTAAAAAAATTCTAATATATTAGCAAACTACAAACTCCTTTTGAAATACTGTTGTTGCATGTATAAAGATGACCCTTCTGGTTTACTAGTTTGTTATTTCAATGATTTTTCTAATTCACACGTAAACCCTGGTGATCTTTTACTCCTCAATTGATACCCAATTATTATAATCTTTTATTGTTTTACCTTTTAATTCTCTAGTTTAATAATTATGTGTGGAGAAGAGACCAAATCTTTGCTGGCATCTCACTTCAAGAATGTTCAGAATTATATGGCCCTCAGGCAGGAATTATGAAAGTGGCATTTTAGATTAAGGCCATCTTGAGACATTTAGGCTCCCCTGTAATTCTGTGCCATAAAGTTCCATAAAGGATTTCTAGTAAAACCCAGTGTCTTTCAATTTTTATTGATTTTTTTTTTTTTTTGATTTATCATGCAAGTTGAGTTTATCTGGAGGTTTGCACATTTATTAAAAAGGAAATTTGTCACTCAGAAATACTATGTTATCACATCAGAAGTAGCAGTTCTGTATATAAATTGGTAGAGCTGCATAAAAAGTATCTAAATTGAAAGTAAAAACTCATTTCACCTATTTCACTAAATTATTAGTTCCACAATACTTTCCTGGGCACAAACCACTATTTCTACTGTTTATTTCACAGTTCCTGGCATGGCTTCATTCTGAGGCAATTCAGCCTTTTCCAAAGACTGTCTGAGAACTGTTCAGGAGTGAGTATGTGGAAAACATTGTTCCCTAAAATATTTTTGGAGATGACTCTCTCTGTCACTCAGCTTCAGGGCCAGAGAACAGTCTCACTGATCTGGATGGAGATTCAGGCTCTCATTCAGAGATAAAGAGGTGTCTCGCCAAGACTGTTCACCTTCTTCTTAGGTAGGACTGGTTTACTCAATCTGCTTCAAAACCAGCCTGTTTTCCCCCACTGAAAATAAGGATAGGTCATATAAGACATACATGACTTTTAGGTGACCAAAACTAGGTGTAAAGAAATCTTACTTGATTACAAAGCTTTATAAAGGTATTGGCTTTTATGTGTGCATTAAATAAATCATATATATATGTTTTCTTCTTCAAAGTAGCAGTGCATCTAATCACAGAACTTTTAACAGACTAAGAAATAATAAATTTATGGGCTATACGAATTTCAGTAAATGGTCGAAAAATGCTACAGTTTTGCTAAAGTTCGGCCATTAAACAGATTTGCTTGATGGTTTGTTTGTTTTCTTTCTGAGTTATCCATTTTTAAATTCTCTAGAAACTCATACTAAAACTCTTTAAACCCATTGGTTAAGAATTTACAAAAAAAAAAAAAAAAAAAAAAAAAAAAAAAAAAATCTTATCCAGAATAAACATGCTTGAGAGAATTTATAGAAAAATATTTTTACCTAACTTTTCCAAACTCTGTTACTCTAAGAACTGCACTGAAAAGCTCATTAAAAATCCAGTAAATGTCTAAAAAGGAGTTACTGTAACAGTCAAATTTTGCCTGATCATGAAAAATACTATGAAGAAAAATTAAAAACAGTAGTAGAAGGAACAAGGATTCATAGGCATTTTCACAATTTAGGATATCTTTTATCCCCATAAATGCACATTTTTAAAGATTTTCTTTTAAGCAAAATCACAGAAATACATAATCACAGAATTGTTGGTTTTGGGAGAGACCTCTGGAGAACATCTGGCCTGGCCCAATGACCCTGCACAAGTAGGGTTGTTTAAATCTTGATTGTTCAGGATCATCTCCAGAAGGCTTTTGAAAATCTTTGAAGATAGAGACTCCACACCCTCTCTGGGCATTGTGTGCCAATGATTGATCACCTGCAGAATAAAAAAAAAATCCTCTTGTGCCTCAGTTTGTGCCCATTGACTATTGATAAATACTAAATAAAGCACTATGAACATGTTTTGTTTATGCATCTTCTTCATTTAGAAGATAATCAGACATGAAAGTTACTGGAGAGTATCAGGAGACATGCTGCTAAGGGTGTGATTATGTTGTTCTAAGGTGCTGTCAAAAAGTTTATGATGAGGTGTAAGGAGTTAATTACTACCAAAACCACTGAATTAAATGAAAAAGAATATTTTACCATTGATAATTTTCCAGTGAGCAAAATTTTCTTTGTAAAACAGAGAAAAAAATATTACCTTATTTGTTTATATTTATAAATATCAGAATCTGAAAATTTTATCTAGTGCAGATTTCATTAGATGGGGAAATATTGACATAGTCTCTCACTATCTGACACAGAAAAGATATACCTTTTACAAATTAACTGCACATGAGGTTTAAAAACCAACCATTACCTTTTTCTTTTCTTCCCCTCCCAATACGCTCTTGGAATCCCAGAAAGAAGTCAAAATCACTTCTCTTTATCATTGTGGGAATACTTTTCCATTTCCTGCATCATCTGCTCTATATCTGCCAAGCACAAATAAGATTATTTTGTTATACAGTTTGATAAATTAGTGAGAATTAATTAAGTTTTGTCAGCATTTGCTTTAAGGAACAGTGTATTTCCATCTTTAAAAGAGTAAAGTACACTTATTAACTTACAGTACAATCAAGGTACACATTACTTAGGATTGAGATTTGTATTTTTTAAATTATTGCTTTATATTATAAAAATAACATTAAGTATACTTGTAGCTCTATTCAAAATGAGGTTAATGACAATCTTACATATTGTCCTATTGACCACCAAGTGGAGCTCTAACCTAGGAAAAGAATGAATCACTTTCTAACAAGTGCAGATACCAGCAGCACTTTTCCATAAAGCAAGCTTAAGTTAAAAAAAAAAAAAAAAAAAAGGAGTCAGCTACATGCTGTGCCAATTACACCTGTGCCAATTCATTTCTTCAGGATCTGTTTTGTCTTTCCTCAGAGTTACAGTCAAGTGCAGTAAAAGAATCCTTCATTACAAGAAAGCAGAACAGTGATTTAAATTAACATGGAATTATATTGCAAAAGACTGAAGATTTTACTTCAAAGAAAGTACAGTTAATGAAAATGATGCTCAATCCCTCAAGTTCTCTGTGTTCAAGGATCCAAGTTAGAGATAAAAGAAACTGACTTATAAGTTGTACAATGATTAAAAGAACTGAATAAACCCTTAATAATACATATTTAATTACCCTGATTAGATAGACTTCTACTTACATTTGAAAGCTGAATGACCTATTTTAGAGGCCCATCTAATGTTTAAATAAACTAGGCCAAATACTAATGATTGACATTTATAAGTATTGTTATGTGTCAATTAGTTGGTTGATTGTCTTTATAATATAGTGTTGTAATTATTTAAAATCATATTTGGAACTGAATTACTGATTTATTATATGTAACACAATATGTTACATTTGAGTTGCTCTTGTTTTTTGATTCCTTTTATGTTCTTTCTTTTTTTTCCCCAGAAAACTTCTGTGTACTTGGCAGACAAAAACACTTAAAATATTTTATGCAATTCCTTTTGTATTCTGAACATACTATGCTTATAGTAAGTAGGAAAAAAGCTGTTCATAATTTAACTTTGCTGATTTTAGTGGCTTCATATATTAATGAGTGATTGCAGTTTATATAGATACTGTAACATATTGCTCCAAAGTAAATTCAAGTGCTTGGTACTCATCATGACGGATGAGTAACAACAAAGATTTTGCATTAGGAATCGTCTAAGAAGAAATATAACTATGACCCCTTCTTCTCTATAATATGAATATTGGCCTGAGCAAAGTCTGGATATTTTAATAGCAACTAAACACAGATCTTACGTTTTAACATTCATTTGAAAAATACTACTTGTATCTAAATTGAGCTTATAGAACCGGCAACTAAATAGCTAAACTTCTACTTCCATTCACTCTGGTGTGGAGACAAACCCTGAACATCCAAACATGATTACCTGCTTTAGTTCACAGCTTTGAAAACTGGTATTGAATAACTAATGTGCTCTACAGAGACAGAATGAAAGGAGGCCTTCTTATTGATCAAAGTGTTAGCTCAGAGTACACCTTATTTTAGAAAAAACTATATCTTGTAAAATGTTTTGATGATTATGTTAATAACCTTTACTTAATTATGTGTTCCCTTGGACTAGTACTACATCACTTCCCTAGAGTGTTATGCTCCCAGACTGACTCTGCATCAGGTAATCTAAAATTATAGTAAGAAGCTTGTTTCTGGGATGTCAGTATGAAGAAGCCACAGAAGCATGAGACCCACAATCTGTGCAGCCTGTGTTAGACAGTCTGGGACCCGTTTGTTTGCTGCCTCAAATCTGTGTATTAAAAAAAACCAAACAAATCATGATGCATAGCAGCACCCTGAACCCAATCAGAGATTTTCTGAACTCTGCTTTCAGTCTCCTAATGACTTCTGAGAAAATACGTCAAGCAAGATACCGTAGTCTTTATGAAGCAATGTTTTTTATTAAAATTCTCTTTCATCATGTTTCCACAAATAGCTGTAGTTGGCAGATCTCCAATTTCTCTCCATCCTCCATTTGGGTATTATTTCTTGATGTGTAGACCACAATCAGGTTTTTCTTGCAAAATCTCTTGGTTAGCTTTTTAGTCATGCATGGACGCATATGCACTCATATATGAAATAACTAAAGACAGTTTAAATTAACTGATGTCATCACCACCAGAGAAAATTTAAATGGCACAAGGCCATCTATTTTCCTATTGTCTTCACCCTGAACAAGGCAGTGGCTGAAGCTGGTGGTTATAAAACTCTGTTACAGATCCCAGGTAGATGTAAAGAGAGGAGATGGCACTTCAAACAGATTTCAAGGAAGTGAGGGACATTTTGAAGGACCTACTGAACCAATTCATAGCCAGGGGATTCTGCGAACATCAGATTGTATTATAATACTGCATCTCAGAGGCTGCCATGCATCATCACATCAAGTAATACTCCCTGATGTCTTTGCCTTTAATTTCTTGTGAAATCATGCATTCTCTCTCTCAGTGAACTCAGAGGAAAAGCATAAATTCTAAATTGTTCATATAAACACTGAAGTGATTTCGTTTGATGACTGAGTGAAAATGATGCTGCTGTGTGTTTCCATCAACATTCACAAAGGAGTTCTGAAGGGACTATAAAATAATAGATAGGACTTCTATATGACACAGACTCACACACTTGCATCCTTCCAATGATACTGAGTTTTAAAGTCATTCCCAACTTATTATTCTCCAGAGGTGCAATACTTTAATGGTTCCATGGCTGTTACTTCTTCTCCAGAATATTACTCTCATGACTTCCCAAATATAAATCAATAGAATTTATTTGTTGCTAAGTTGTAATGATATGAGTATATATTGCAAATTAACCTTGGATCACAAAGACTGATAAAAAAGCACAATTTTTCATCATTAAAAATTAAGTACTTAAAAAAACACCAAAAAAAACAAAAAGCAAAGCACACTTATTTTTTAAGCAAAATATAAAATGTGTAAATAACTGATGATATTGGAATATGGAAAAAATAACCATGGGGTTAACTTTGTTTCTTTGCAGTCTATGTCTGTTTATGGATTTTTTTTTTTTATTACCCGAACTCAAAATGTGGGTTGTTTTTTGTAATTTTTTTTTCTTACAAGTTTTAACTTTGGTGTTTCTGCCTATCTGTGATCTAGCAGCAATGATTTCTCTACTCATACTGATTTGAAACCACAAGATTTGCTCAACGCTCTACAGGATATGTTAAGGGCTAGAAGAGATCCAATAACTGCATCAGAGAATGGGAAGTGGAAAATCTTCTTTTAAACTTCCACAAACATTGAAGAGTAGTATATTATTCAGGTTTCTGAAGTCATGTAAAATTCACACCTGGCTGTACTTTTTCAGTTCCCAATCAAAGCTTCAAACCTTCTTTTTCCTTGGAAAATTTTCAGCCAGAATTTCAGTTTATTTTAGTGTTGTAAAGACATAGTCAGAAGCTATGATAAAATGCTCCAGTATAAAATAGTCTGAAATGCAACATGTTAATCCTTTCATTAGAGACCAGCCTGCCTAATCCTTAAACTATACAGTTAGTTAGTGTAAATTACTAGTAGTAGATTCTAGTAGATCTATATAGATCTACTATTCTAGTAGATATGGCCCTGAGCAAGGACATGCCTTGTGAACTCACTCAGTAGAAATACTGCAAGAGACATTTTATCTGACTGTACTGTGTTTGACTGCCCTTGAGAGCAGATTCAGTTTGTCCAGTCAGCAGCCTGCAGGTACAGATGAAGGTCATTCCTAAAATATGTGGGGTTCTGTATGCCTTGGAGTTTTCACCATGTTCACAAAACACATTCACCTTAATATGCTTGCAGGCATGTGCTGGCAGGGCGTCCACGAGGCTGCTTGCAAAGCCACGGATCATTACAAGTGGTATTGACATTGCAATTTTGTCTTCTTCCTCCTTGTACTGTGCAAGGTTACATCAGCGTTTGTGCTGATGCCTTCCTCTGCTGCCTCTGCTCTATTTGTCCTCATTATTCCCTGCTACTTTGCTTTCTCTGGCAAGTATGGAAAAGTATGAGACGGCAGATACACGGGATCTCTTAATTTCTGGAGGTGAATTATTTCAGAAAATAAAGTAACATTCTTTATAGGGTTACATCCCCATATTTACACCTGAAATTCAAATTCATATTGTTTCTTACTGCTTACCCAAGTTTTCTCAGTGATGATGGAGGCACTTCAAGCTACTATATTCCTCCTTTCTCAAAAAAATAAAAAAAAAAGAAAGAAAAAAAAGAGAACAACAAAATAATTGAAAAAAGAGAGCTGAGAAAAACAGGAGGTTAACACTATATATGTCTTTCTATTTCACTGTTTTTCCATAAGCATGAACTTTCAGCAGACCAAGATCTGTGGTTACTAGGGCACAAAATCAGTTTGTCTTGTTCCCATTTTTGTAGTATGCACTTTTCGTAAACATTGAGATGCAAAGAAAAAATAGGTGTTATTTAAATAATCTCATGTATTTTGGAGCTGTTTTAAGCCAAGAGTATATGAAATAAAATCAGAACTGCTTCAGTGGTGATTTTGCAGCACAAAACTGAAGGACTATAAAGGATATTTAAGGTTGTGGCCTGTGTGTACATTCAGCCACAAGGATGCCTGAGTTAACAAACAGTGTGAGGAAGTATAAACCCTCATGGCAATGTTCATGTTCTGCACCTGGATTGGGACAATCCCAAGAAGAAGTATAGGCTATGTAGAGAATGGATGCTAGCCCTAGGAAGAAAGACTTGGGAGTGTGTGTGGACAAAAAGTTCAGCAGGGCTCAGCAATGTGCACTTGCAGCCCAAAAAGCTGACTGCAGTCTGGGCTACATCAAATGAGGTGTGAAACCACCTGGAGAACTGAATCCAGCTCTGAGATCTCTGTCACAAGAAAGTGGATCAAGTCCAGAGGAGAGTCACTAAGTTAACCACAGGGCTGAAACACCTCTCCTACAAAAGTAGGCTGAGGCTGTTCAGCCTGGAGAAGACAAGACTTCAGGGAAACCTTCAAATGCCTAAAGGACGCCTTCAAGAAGGCTGAAGAGGGACTTCTCACAAGGATATGTAGTGATAGGACCAGGGGTAATGGACTTAAGATGAAGGAGAATAGGTTCAGGTTAGATATTAGGAAGAAATTCTTTACTGTGAGGTTGGTGAGGTTGCTGAAAGAAGTTGTGGTTGCCCCATTCCTGGAGGTGTTCAAAACAAGTTTGGATGTGGCTCTGAGCAACATAGTCTAGCAGAAAGTTCCCTGCCCGATGGCAGGGGAGGTTGGAGCTAGATGATCTTTAAGGTCTCCTTCCAATCATAAGCATTTTTTTCATTTTACATTAATATGTTATAAACTCTGTAAGTTACAGGAGATATGTTTTATTTATTTATAAATAGGTATTCTAGCCACTGAATCTCATAATGCTTTGTTTTAAACTGTAGTGTGAAGTATGAATAAGTATGTATAAGTAATCCATTACATTAACAATAATAAATTACTCAAAAGTGTCAGAAATTTATTTGAAATGTACAAGAGCTTTTTAAGGAAAGTAACAGTGACCTATATAGAAAAGAAAGGATATGTCTTTAAAATTATGTTATACACACACACACACAGATTTCTAAACTAGTCATGAAATTGAAGAAAAAAGAAACCTAATAATGAAAGTCATGTAATGACTTGCTATTGTTGTTCTGCCAGCTTTCCCTTAAATAATAAAAACACCATTATATAATTGCTATCTCTTTTATCCTGGGTAATTGGTGACTATCACTTTCATGTTTAAATTAAAACTTAAAGAAGAACCACAAAACCCAAAACCGCTAGCAACTGAAAGCCCTGCTTTCATTTTCATTGTCTAAAATGCTAAGAGTCACTGCAACTTCCTATTTTAAAATATTAAAAGAGGTGAGTGGTGCAGACTGAGTTCATGCTTTCATCTGAGAGTGAAAAATGGATGTATTCATCAGTATTCTTCAGGACATTTCTCTCTTTTTACCTTTCTGTACATGTTTGATATTATCTCTAGATGAAATCTATTCTTGCTGAAAGACATTAAAATAATGGCAATAAGATCGAAATTTATCAGTACACATTCAAATCATATTATTCTTTCTCATTCCTTCTTTCTTTTTTTTTTTTTTTGTTTGCTTGCAAATTACTTTTGTGAGAACATTTATCATATACAGGATATACAAAAGATGACTAATTGTTTTCTTTTCTGAAAAAAAGGTTTAACAATTTTTTTTTTCATAGCTAGTTTCCTTCAGAAGTACAGATAAAATTTCTCTGTGTGCATAACTACAAGAACTGAGGTGTGGTGTTTATTTAACAGTGTTGTTTCCTTAGTGCAAAACAGGAATGAAATTTCCAAAGTTAATCAGAACATGTGGAACCACTCCTTTGTAAAGGGATTATAATACTTTTTTAAAAAAATATGATGTCTGACTAGATTTGTTCATAAGCACAACATTTTAAGGGTTACTATTCTGAAAATCATCAACTCTCCTCAGAAGTCAAAGTCATAAGTCCTTAGTATTTACTTTCACTTACTGAAGTAACAGTGATATAAAAATACAGACTATAAACATAAAACTTGCAGCTTCAATAGCCTTTACCTGCTCTTAGGGATTAGTGCAATTGTGGGATTAGAGGTTTGTAAATACATCAGCAAACAGGAAGAAAGTATCTTCTGTCAGTGATCCTACTGCTTTTCCAAACACCTTTCATCTTGGTAAAAAAGGGAGAGTGGAAATCAAGAGTCTACTTTCTGTCTGTGGGATCTAGGATATACTGCTGGTTTCAGCCTTACAAATTTAGCCTTTTATAAACACAGATGTTAATGGTGAAAGTCTGTTTCAGGATGGTCTCCTGGTGCTGTGTTGAAGGAAAGGAGCTGTAGCTCTTGGTGGGAAGCAGCTGCACAGGCTTCACTACATTCATGCCACAAAATTCACTGTTGACTGCCAAACAGGACTTGAGCACTTGATTCCCTGTGAAGGAAAGAAATTAACTACAGCAGCTGTGTATTATTTCCCTCTCACCAGCTCATTTGTATTTGACCTTGCCTGAAAATTTTCCCTCTTTTAAACTATGTGACTGAACTATGTGACTGAATGAAAATTAAATTTACTTGTTGAATTTATTATTCTACTTTGTTAAGCTAGAAAGGTCAGATATATGATAATCAAATAGGAGAAATATATTGTTGTTCCCTCTCTCCAAAAAAAAAAAAAATTAAATTTATTTTTTTCCCTTACATGACTGTCAGTGACAAGAAATCATGAGAACAGATTCTTTTCAGTGCATTCTGTGGGTGAAAAATATTCAGATTTAGAAAAATCATTCTTATTTCTTGTAACATTTCACAGTTTAGGAAAATAATTATTAATTAATTAATTTTTATTCTGTAGTATGAAAAAGTGGGGTTTTATTATCAAATAGAAAATGTGTAATATGCTTGTTTCATATCCTATTTGTCAACATGTTTTATTCTGTATGTGATAGTATTTTGTTGTTTGTAACGTCTCTCCTGAAAGTTCATCCAATCATTAGACAAATATCTTATGTGAGTATAAGTTATCTCTTGCTGGGGATACAGAAAACTCTAAGCAATGTCTAGAAAGAATTTATGAATAGCAGATTTCAGGCTTTCTACCATGCTGAGGATACAGATATGGCAGAAAAAGCTTTACAAAGATCTAAAACAAATACCCTGGTAAAATACTATAGAACATAAAAGAAAGAAGAGAACCTGAAAACAGATTGTTAGCTCCTAAGAATCAATAATTTTGTTAAGAGTCAGACACAATTGGTACATATGCTGCAGGTATTATAGACTGATTAATGATTTAGGAGATTTACTACATGGAGATATAGAAGCTAAAAAAACCCCACCAAACCCTTCCCCTCGAAAACCTCCACAGAACTAAAACTCACAATAAAAATGTCTTTTTTGTGAAAAAGACTTGAATGAAAGAATCCTTTCTCCCCCATGTGACAATTTCACATTGTATTATTTCAGAAATAATTTTCTTCTCTGATCCTTGTAAATTACTGATAGTGTATATAGTGATAGCATACATTATTTTCTCAGGCTGTTTCAGAGTCAACTAGTAAATGTGGCTGCTGAAAAAAATTTAAAGGTTTACTCCTGGAGGGAGAATAGATACACTTTGAAATCTCTTTTTTTTTACTTGCAGTTTTTCTGTTAGTAAAGATAACATGGAATAAAGTCTTCTTAGTCTGGATGAACCCATCTCATAAGAACAACCATGCTTTGGTATTTTGCTTTATTCAATGCAGGTCAATTACAAGGAAATTAAGAACTGGTTTTCAAACAATTAGTGTCTAAAACAAAACTAATAAAAATGTTGGCCTAACAGACACGCAGGGGAGTGCCTTCAAAATTTCAGGATTTCTGTTCCTGAGGTTCTCTCTCACAACTTCTTTTATCAGTTATTTTTCATTTTGAAAAAAAAAAAAATGTATCTTTAAAATTCAAATGGTTGTTGAATCCTATAGCACAATCTTGATGAAATGCGCTCATTAAGAAGAAAATATCTGCCTCAAAAATCCGTGAAAATGCATGTCTGATAGAACCCGACATTAATCCCCAAGTTAAAGTAAGGATTTAGAGCAGTGTGCTCCTAAGTCAGGTGAATTCATCGACTGGAATGCTTCACGTTGAATGAAGTCCTCACTAACATCCTGCTAATGGTGTTTTAATTTGTATAAACCACCAAGTATTCGCTAGATTGAAAAGGAAATATCAACCAGAAGTTAATATATCCACCTAGAAACTAAGAGATTTCAGACTGTTTGATATTCTGACTGTGGGTTCAGACTATAAGAACCATGGGGAAAAAAAAAACCTTAATAAATATCTTTTAAAGTGCCTTTTAGAAAAGGAACAGAAAAAAAAATCCCCAAGATGAGTCTGTTTTGCCCTTGATCAAAACAGTTTTGATAAGACACTAATGTTGTAGAACTTACAGAGCAATATTTATACAGCACCAAGGCATTTTCTGTTTTTCACACTGCTGTTCCCCTCACCAAAGAACAGTAGACTGGGAGAGCAGAAGAGGGGACACAGTCAGGACAGCTGACGCCAGATGACCAGAGAGATACACCCTACCATATGCTCAGAATTAAAAGCTGGGGAAGAGTTTTCCAATGGTCATCATTGCTCAGGAAGTGACTAGGCATGAGTTTGCAAGTGGTGAACTACTGTACTTGCATTAGCTTTTTTTTTTTTTTTTTTTTTTTTTTTTTTTTTTTTTTTTCTTTTTTTTTTTTTTTTTTTTTTTNTAATTTCTTCTCCTTCATAATTTTCTTTTACCTATTAAATTGTCTTTATCTTCTCCTTTCTCCCATATGGCAGCAAGTTAAGTGGCTGTATGAGGCTCAGCTCATCTCCCAATAAATCCACAGCAGAGCATCACTTCATTTTATTTCCATTGATTTAATCTGTTATT
This sequence comes from Rhadina sibilatrix, assembly GCA_013400275.1. Classification (NCBI taxonomy): domain Eukaryota; kingdom Metazoa; phylum Chordata; class Aves; order Passeriformes; family Phylloscopidae; genus Rhadina; species Rhadina sibilatrix. The sequence continues at coordinate 42,133 of VWYO01010405.1, forward strand.
TTATTGAACTTCATCATCACCAAGACTAGACAATCTGTTTAAAGTTGATCCAAGAATGCCAGACTGTGTATTGAGAGTTTAACTAATAATTATCATTTATTCTTCTTTGTTATTAATTAGTTTTTAGAGGCTTTCTAACTGCTCAAGACCTGATTTTTATCTGAGCTTTTCTTCCAGTTAAAAAAAAAAAAAAAAAATTAGGATATACTTCGTCAGGTCAAACTTCCTTTCATGTCATTATTGATAAATGAGAGCCTACTACAGAGAGGAAAGCACTCATTGTGCACAGTGAAAGCCTATGGTAATATTGAAACACAGTGTTGAATCATTTTATCAGTTCTGTATCCAAATACACAAAAAATCTGTTTATAGAGTAATGCACTAACAGGATATTTTATTAGTTTGCTTTTTTGTTAGTATTAGAACAGCTCTGTCTCCAGAGTTTTGCTTAAATGATATAGACTCTTCAATTCTATTCCCAAGTCCAATTAAAACAATCATAAATGTCTCTAACTTTTTTCCTCGGTGGAGGCAAGATGAACAAGACACCACCAATTACAAAATTACAATTACAAAATACAATTACAAAAAGAAAAATTTCAAAAATTCTCATAAAAGATGGATTTTGCCTCTGAAGTCATCTGGAAACAATAAAAACATTTACAAAGAAACAATGACCGTAGGAAGAAGTGTTAGAAATTACTTGTTCTCGATTCAGTGGCAGACTTGGAAATAGTATAATTCACTTACTTTCACAGAATGATACTAACTGATATATGTCAAGAAGCTGGGCCCACTAGTGTTTAAAATTTCAGTATTGAACAAATTGGTTTAAAACATTAGGGAATATTTTGAAATAAAATAGCTGTGACTTCACACTTTAATTAAATATTTGATAACCATCCCACTGTAACTGCCAGATATCCCTAAAGCTGAACAAAGAGAACAATCAGAAAAAACAGTATGGAAACTAGATTAAATAGGAAGAAACAGATCCTAAATCTACATAAATTTGCCTGCTTCCGCTGGTTTTAATGAATCTGTGTTGCATTACGCATGCTGAGCATTCAACCCTAAGAATTTATCAGCTCAGGAATTCGAAGGAAATCCTTGGTCCCACAAATCATGTATTTAAACTCCAGAATTTTAACAGAGTTGAAATGATTTTTGAATTCAGATTATGTCTTTATCATGCATTTGCAGACAAAAACTTAAACTCAAAAAAGTGACAACTGGATCTGTTGCAGAAATAAGTTCATGGCATTCTGAAGCTTATATTTTACCATGGGACACAATAAACAATCTCTGAACACAGTTAAAAGATTAGCAAGGACTTTAACTGATATGGAAAAAAGTCAAGCATGAGCATGTTTTATTCTGACCATTTAAATCAAGCAAACTATGCCTCCACATAGATTTGTGTTAAGGTTTTTTCTGTCCAGAATGCCAGTAAACTCACTGATTTCTAAGTTAAAATTTGTACATTAATTATTATTATTATACATTCATCTCTGAACCAATATTTTGTCAAAATTTATTAAATTTTCAATGCAGTTTAATTTTGAGAGCCTTGATAGAAAACAATGTCTTAAAGTGTTAAAAAAATGGAAGGATGATCACAGAAGGATCCTCTGAAAATATGAATATTAAAACAACCATATTCTTATTCCCAAATAATGCCTTGAAGAGAACAACAGAGCACTAGTTTTAACTGGAATAAATATACTGACAGGAATATAATTCCTTTTAGTCTCCATTCAGAACACACATTATTGTAAAACCATTTTGTCCTCCATCAGAGTTCAGAGACAATCTATTTTTTTTTTCTGTAACCTTTGACATATAATTTAAGAAACACAAACTAATCATTTAGTGATTTCATTATAAGTTAATCCACATGAAATATTAAATGTCGTTAGAAGAGATAATGGGGCATTCAATTTCACAACAGTCACTTGAAAAAGGCATTAAATTTAATCAAACTTATTTTTATGAAATAGTCTTTGACATTAACTTTTCAAACTATCCTTAGGATGTAATGGATTTTGAAATACCTCTAAGGCAAAGGAGACTAGGTTAGAGCACTGGCCCTATGGTCAAGTCACTCATATCCATTTCTCATCTCTCACCTAACTGTCTGCAAATTGTTTGGTTTCTGTAATTCCTCTCACTAACTGTATAAATTCCTTTGATTTATTAAACTTTCTTGGACAGGAACTGTCCCTTACTATACACAAATAGGTATATGTATGCACGCAAATTGGCTTGATAGTATTGTCTAGAGACTTACCACAATCCTTTAAAATATCTTCCTTACATATACAACTAATTGCTGAGAACCTGAATAATACTAATAAAACATGGATTTTTAAAGTAAGATAGTCTGTTAGTTCTGTTAAATTATTTTCTACCAGTAAATTTGAAATTCAGATTTAAACAGTCACAGATTTACTGAATTTTGTGTTGTGATTATGAAATTCTGAGTATGTAGTAGCTGAATTTTGCTTTTAATTCCTATAGAATACATCCTGTCCATCCCAACTAAAATAAGTAGGCCTGGTTTTCAACTGGATCTTAAATAGATTAATTAAATATGATATAATTTAATTAACCTGCCTAAAGAAAGTTTGTGTGTATTTGGCAGTTTGTGTCCATTAAATTAACAAACTATAAACAGAGAAAGAAAAAAAAAA
>VWYO01010418.1:0-29462 GCA_013400275.1 Rhadina sibilatrix
GGTGGGGATGGGGGGTTGGGGTTGACAGCAGTATGGCAACACTCCAAGATCTTAAGGCCAGTGCCCTGGCAAACAGTGAGCTATTTTGTTACAAGACCAAGCAGAACCACCCTAAAGTCTGCTTTTGTCTCCTAGAGGGGCAATGCAGCAACTCAGTTGAGGGGCTGTTTGGGACTGGAGGATATGCCACTGGCATCTAACGTGAAGACACCAAATTTCCTAAGTTATAGAGGAGCAAGACAATGCAGAGGCCAGCACTAGTGGGGCAAGGAGCAGGCTAGAGAAATGAGAAGGAGAACAGGAATTGTTTAATACAAAACTGTGTGCTGCTGTGGAGATCCATCTCCACACAGATGCCATGTCTCTAATGTGCTGCTGTGACTTGCTGTTGTCCTGAAAGTTGGTCAGGGACAAAAGATGTCCATGCCAGAACTAGTATGGTATTGAGGCAGAGTCCAAAATATTGGGACCTCCTCCATGGCCTTGGGATGGGGTTGTACTAATGAAGTATATCTGCTGGCATATGATTTGAGAGCAGAGCTCATTTCACACTAGAGTTGCCAGCAAGTTGTTTACCAGTGTAAATAAGGTCAAATTTTGAAAGATCAATCAGAATTCTGTGGCTCAACTGTCCCCGCTGTATTTAATAACATGCAACTGTAGGTGCTTTAACATTATATTAAAATTACAGGCATGTGTTGTGGAGTTTGCTCTCTGTTAGTAAAAATGTCGTTTACTTCCTGATTTGCCTTTAAACTTCAGAATCACCTGTAAAGGTTGTTGAAAAGCTTCAAAACTCAGGATATTTGCTGAAAATAGAATCCTTATGTCTTTTCCTGATAAGGACATCTTAAAAAAGAATCCAGTGTTAAAACTTACAACTGAAAGGCTGTGTCCCAAGTGAGATGGTACCACAAACCACAAATAATAATCCTAGAGAATAAGGGAGGATAATAATACTTTCCATGCATTTCTTTCTGCTTTCCCTTTGTAGGCTGATGTCATCATTATGAATTGTCAGTTCCTGGGATTACAGTTAACGCTCTGGTGGTTTTGTTAGAAAGATAAGTCATGTTGTGGCAGGAGCTAATTGTTCTTTGGATTGTCCTTCATTGTAGAATTTTATGAATAAGTTTGTAAGTGAATTTCAACCTTATCTGAGTCACTTGGGTTTGTGCCCTGGTGCTGCTAGCTTTATTCCCAGGTTAAAACCAGCCATCTAATAAAAGCCCCTGCTTCCAAAATTAGCTAAAGGGCACTAAGAACAGCATTTGACACTATAAAATGAAGAAGGAAAAGTACAGCAGAGGCAGGCAGCCTAAGGTTTCAGAAACGCTTTCATTGTATTATCGTCAGCTTTTCCAAAAGCTGCAATAGCCTCTGATGACCTGTCTGCAAACAGTTCCATTGCAAGGAATAATAACTGAGGCCATCCATTGTCTGTTCTCTTTTAATGTGTGCTTAGAAAAATAGCAGAATGTCTCATCAGACAAAATAAAAGCAAGGAGAAGTATAAAGGAATGTTACCAATAGACACTAGTGTAATTGTTGGATAGGGATGATACTGCTTATAATTCTGATTTTCCTGCAGTTGTCTTCAATCCCAGCAGCCTCATTTTCAGCAGGATCCAAACCTAGTGCTATTCAACACTTTTCCCTTTAGTAGACGAGGTAATTTACCATTTCAGTTGGCCTTGCAGTGACTGAAATATTTAGGGGATTTGTGTAGTGACAGAAATAGATAAGATGTTTGAAGCAAATAGCTTAGCTCTGTTTAGGAAAATCTCCATGGGATTTAAGAAGATGCACTGATGTAATACAATTGGTGGTTTTATTAAAATTCTTTCTGTATAACATCTAGGATAAAAGTATAGCTTATTCCCATTGCAAAGTCCTCCCTATCTCCTAACCCTCTCCTGTAATATCCTTCCTGAAAGAATTAGAAACCTGTCTAGAGAAGTAAATAATACAACAACAATGAATAGAGCAATATTTTGAAAAATCTATTTATTGTCTGTGTATAGTTGTTCATAACTGTGAAAATTGTTAACAACCTGACTCTACAGTTCTAAGCTTGAAGCACCTTAATAGAAATATAGAATCATTTAAGTTTGGAAAAACCTTTCAGATCATTCAGTGCAATTGTTAACCCAGCACAGCCAAGTCCACCACTAAATCATATTCCTAAGTGATAAGACAAAAAATGTCAGAAGTAACAGATTATCTTCTGTGTTTATACTGTTTTTATCTTGTTTAATCACAGTACATAAATGAAAGTAATAATGTTGACAGTCAATGTAGTAGCATGTCCCAGCACATCTGTGTCTTCATGTAGTTGTCAGTATGAATGTCTGCATTCATTGACATGGAACCAGAGTGCCCACACAAATTGGTAAATGATTTTTATTATTATTATGGATTATATGGATTACATATTATATTATGGATTATTATGGACTCTAAAACACCTAAAAAGCTAAGAAATAATAGAAGATAATGAAGGTTGGAAGAACCTTAATTTGATTTCCTGGTGTGTCCTTACTGCAAAGGGAACTGTGTAGGAATTCTTCTACACAATGTTTTTGTCACAAAATTTCATTCTATCAAAACAAAGACACTCACAGACATAGTCCAGCTTTGACATAACTTTTCTAAATTCCAGATTGGAATCTTTATTATTAGAAATCCAATTTATGGCTGGTCCAGAGCAGTTTTGTAAACTTGGATTGTTCCAGAAGGAAGCCCTAACTAGGCAACATCTAAGTGACATCCCAGACCTGAGCATAATTTTGTTTCCCCATATTTCTTGATCTTCTGACTTGAGACTGTGAGACTGTGCTGCAGAACTGCTGAATGCTAACAGCTGTAGCTGTAGTTAGTGGAAGATGAGCTTTGAAAATACAGTGCTAAATAATCATTGGAAAGGTTGCGGACATTTGAAATTGCTTACCAAGTTTTAGTGTCTCTGCCTCACTTCTTAATCTGTGAAATGATTCATTAAGATTTGTGTATCATTGAAGCCCTGTTATAGTAAGCACCACAGAAAAGCCCTTGAGGAAATTTTACGCGTTTTTTTCAGAGTAGGTTTGAATAGCATTAAATAAATAACGCATTAGGCAACAGTGTACTGCATGAGGAAAGAATTAAATATTAAAAAACTACAGAGTACTGTTCTTCTTAAGTAATTGAAAGAGGCAGAGGTCTTGTAAGAAGAAACCATTGTGTGACTATCTCACCATACATGATGACAATACATATGTACCACAGAGGTTGAATTAAGGTTGCACAGGGAGCCTTAATTGCCAGGATTTCCTAAATCTGAAATGCTTAACATTGTTGTCTTTTAGAAGAACAGTATTAAGATGGGATTTAATATAGCAGATATATAATCTACAGAGAAAAAACATAGCAAATGTTTGATGGAAAGATTTTACTTCCATCAAACATTTGCTATGTTTGGGATGAGTTTGGTTGACCTTGTTACTTCTGAATAGTAACTGTAATTACATTTCATTAGCATGTTTATTAAAGTTAAGTACATTGAACTATACTGGAGTTGGAGAAACAGTCATTTTAAATTCATATGTTTTCCAGTCCTCAATCAAGTTAAGATCTTTCTCGTACACAAGCACAGTCCTTACCTAGCTACAAAGACTGTCTATTACCTGCTTGCTGAAAATTTTCACCACCTGTGGCCTGCTTTGAACCTACAGAACTGCAATGGAATTCAGGATTGAGGCATAGAGATGTGGAAGAGGTAAGGGTTGTCCAGGAAGTAAAGGTACATTTTAAATTCAGGAATCGGTGGCACAGTCTCTAAAGTTTGATACCATCTGAGAATACCACATCACTGATTACTTACAGATATTTGTGTAGCAGTGATGGAAATTTCTGGATCTGCAACCAAATTTTTGACAGCCCATACAGATAGCTTTTCTCAGTAGTCCAGGTCCCTTCAACCATTGGATCTAAAAGGTGGATGTCAGGATTTTTCTCAAAGGACACAGCCTTACACCAGCCAACCCCAGACTAATATTCCTTCTTCTATTTATTTCGAAGAAACACCTTCCAGCAGATGGGGAATCAGTGTTTAGGCATTTAGGGCAGAGCAAAAACAGGACAGAATAATGGTGTTACAAGCATCATTGCCTCCAATACTGCAGCAAAAGCTCTCCTGAGTAAATGGATACATTTATGAAACTGCTATCACAGGCTACGAAATGCCCCAGTCACCTCAAAGTAAATATGTTTAAGAATGAATTTTCTTTATTCAGTGGAGATTCATTATAGGAGATGAGTAGGGATTTCTTTGTCTTACATGAAGCCATAGATTACACATTACCCTTTCTGGAATGTCCGTGAGAAAGTTACTTAATACTCTGAGCAATACTTACAAGGGAAAGGGAAGGGAACTGTTATCACTTGGGCTGACCCCTTGGGGGATACTGTGATGATAACTTTCCTGCTTAAATTTGGGAAACACACAGTGTACAAATGAATGAACTTAATTGTCTTTGAAGTTTCCTATGTGACTCATGGTGAAGACTTTACATAATTACATTAACATTATAGGGACAGGAATCAGCATGCAAACAGGCCACAGGCAAACATATAGTTACACGATTCTATCAGCTATACAAATGAAAATTAGATCCCTTTCCATACTACTTGCCATGCTTTCTGTGTTACATAAGTTAGTGATAATATCTAAGTATGTTTTCTAAACTTAAAAAAGGCTTGCCAGGAGAATAAATCAGTATAAAAGCCTTACAGAAAATTTTCTGAAAGCCAGTATTAGTAATTCATTTAACATCAAATCTGCCAAGCATGCCTATTTTGGGGAGCCAAATACAGAAACTTGAGCTGTAATACCGTACTGAACACCGTAGCAAGAACACCTTTTGTCACTGCTCAGACAACGTGTGCTGGCTCTCAACCTTGTTTTCGCATTTCCAGATTAACATGGGGGCACATTAAACAGACAGCAGTGAAAGAGATTGCACAGTGACTGGGATGTCAGGAGGCATTTAGAAAGAGCTTGATTAAGGTACAGAGGTATGAATATCTCTAATAGAGTTTGTCTCATTCACATCAGTGCTACAAGGAACCTGAGCAAACTCAGGTTACACTGGAAACTTTCTACAGCTGGCTAATCTGACGGTTAAAGAACTGTTAAGTGTTATTAATGGCTAACAAGACCTTCCATTTGATTGGATAGAGTTTGAAGGGGAATACAAAATTTTCATTTTTATCAGAATGTTTCTGAAGCCCGTTGCTACCTGTCACCCCAAGCATTTCTCTCTGTGCAGGGTTAGAAGGAGGGGGTAGACTGAAGGAAGTCTTGCAGAACAACCTGAGAACAAGTTTCAACACTGACCGTTGCCTCCTAGTTCTTTTATTTATTGCTGTTTTCTTTTCTTTGTTATGAAAAGAAGTCCAAGTCTTTCCCTGCGTACATTGTGTTTTGGGATAGGCAAGCGGAATGTATACTAAATTAATAGTTTTTCAAAATCAGTTCCTGGTGTTCCGTGACTCCTCTCAAAGTGCAAGCAAAATAACAAATAGTGAAGTATGAGGGACATGTGCATTCTTATTTTATCTTACAGATGATTATCAATAAATAACACAGGAATTTCAATTTCATTTCTTCATGTCAGCAGACCAGAAAGATTTTCCAAGTGCAGTCATGTTCCTTTTCTAGAATGACTTCTAACTGCTCAGTTTAATTAGGGTTGCCTCTGCTGCAGAAATAGCATGACCAGAATTTGTAAGTTGGAGTGGCTAGAGCCAGGATCCCCAAGCCCATATTTAGGCATCCAAAGAAATGGTCTGATTTCCAAAACTGCTGAGCAGCCAGCAGCCCTAATTGGAGTCCATGGGAACTGTTGGATGTTCAGCACATTTGAAAAATCAGGTCACTTATGTAAGCAACTAATTGTTGCGGTAAGAGCCCAACTTCAGCACCTAGTTTTACAAGGGCTCAATGTTGCTTTGCCCAGACACCTCTCAAAACTGGGCATGTGTCTTGCACTCAGCGCTGACCTGAGTGGTGCCCGGTCTGCTGTTTACTTACCAGCAAAACTCCGCCAGTAGGCTGGGGTTCACCTCCTCTACCTTTTTTATATGTCTCAGGGAGGTATGCAGTCTGGGGCTGTGGGTTTGCAACTGCTGTCTGTGATCTGGAGGCAGTGGCTCCTCCAGGCTGCAGTTAGTACACTGAGAGCTGCCTGCACTTAGGGCACCTCCCTAGACCCCACTGACTGCCTCTGAGAGACCAGGGGCCAGCAGATTCTAGTTCCAGAGCCCCCCCTAAACCTCTGACATGAGGGGACACTTTTAAGTCTTTGCCTCATTTAAACAGTAGTCCTAGAAATTCAAAGTCTTTACTGTCTGTATCCTGTTCCCTTTGGAAAAGGAAACAAACAGACAAACAACCCTGTGGAAAAATCCTGCAGAAAAAGACTCTGCTCTTGACTGAAAGACCACCATCCCCTATGTGTCAGCAGGAATCAGCCTGCAGGCCTGCGTGACATGCTGCTTGCTGGAGGGTGTGAAGCAAGTATGGGACAAAGAGTGCCATGAGCTATTTCAGCACTAAAATGAACTTTGTGTAGCAAACATGGGGAGGCTTAAGTTCGTTTGGTACCTAAGAGGGTAAGTTTGCAGAATTTCTTGTAAATCCCTATTGCACAACAAGCTCAGCACGACTGTCATCCTGAAGTAATAGATATTCCTCAACATTGTGAAACCTAAATAGGTGTCTTAGTCTGACTTTCCACATCAGCAAGGATCAGTGCAGAGTGTTTTCCTCTTTGTTCTTATGTTTAAAATAGTACACAACAAATGTAAGCAAGTTTCTTAACTCCTGGGTAGGGTCTGGTTTCCTAACTCCTGGTGCTGGGCCAAGCACTAATCTTGGGCACACAGCATACATAAACATGTATCTCAGCAGACATTTCCAGATACATGGTGCTGCTTACAATTCACCCGAGATTACAATCTGACCTGTCAGTGGAGGATACGAGACAAACAAGTCATGCAAAGGAGCAGAGGCAGCAGTGGTGCTCCTCAGGCTGTGAGCCCCAAGTCCTGCTAGCAATAACAGGCCCCAAGAGATGAGTGGTAATTTTCAGAAGTAGTGTCTTTATGAAGTTCTGCTGGTATTATGAAATATTTGCAGCCCTTTCATTACAGCACCCTCACAACCTTCAGAAAGTAGGGCAGTCTGATGGGCATAATTTAAAGAAAAGATGCACTGGGTGTGATGTCAACACCGTCACTTTAAATTACAAAATTAACTGTCTTTGTTCAACTTAATTTATCAGGAGCTGGGAATAGTTGATTGATTGTCAGCCTCATAAATTCAAGTCACAGGATTACAAGGTGCTTCATATGCTGGATCCGAGATACAGCCAGAGATGGCTACAGCTCTGACAGTGCAAACACTGGCATAAGAAGCACAGCAGATCTAGTGATCTTTCTGCCAAAGGGAGCATTGGATCAGCTCACTGAACCAGCACAGGAGCTAATCCACCATCTGTCTGAGCTGCTCACTGGCCAGCCTTGCAACTCCTGAGAACAAAATGGGATATAAACAGGAGCAAGTGAAAAATGCTGGAGAGAGGACAAGAAGTAGGAGATCATTTGAAGTAATCTCCCCATTGCATTCAGCTGGCTGTGGTGTGAAACTGCACATTGAGCATATGGAGCCAAATATCCTCCCTCTTTCTCCTGCACAAACTCCTTCCCATTTGTGAGGCATACTCTTCTCCATAGGAAGGAGTACTGCACCTTTCTAATCCCATGTTTTGAGTAGAATATTATTTCTAATTGTATGAGATTGTTATTTCTGTTATTAGACCCTCAAAAAGGCAATGTATTTGCAGTGTTGTTCTGCAACTCAGTAGACTAATAAGCCAGCATTGAAGAAAGGAGGCAATAAATTTTGTAGGATTTGTCCAGTCAGTTCTATAGGTTGAATCACATTTGTTGATATTTTGATGTTAAGTTAAAATATAAATTCAAATACAGTTAAAGTACAAGTTGGTTCCTGTGATTTATGGTTATAAAATCTTAAGATGTAGGAATTAAAATCTGGCATTAATTGCTGTTCACCTTTTTTCTTTCCCATCCCAAAACTCAGCCTCACCCAGTTGGTTTTATTGACTGTTTTACAGTGTTGCAGTCTGTTCTTTGATAGAGAGTTGTGGATGCATTTTGTTTGCAGGAATGAAGACAGAAATGTGTTTTTGTGCTTTCTGATAAATGCAGACATAAGCCTACTCCCCCTTCCTTTTCTTTTTCATGGAACATACTGTCATTTTGAGATGACGCAGAAGTGCATCATTGCAGAATATCGTGACTTGTTAGGACAGGCATTGCCTCTAGCTTTGTTTTAATGTCTGAGCAACAACTGAAATGAAACTTAAAAGCTAACATACTGATGGTAGCTAGCAAATATTACTGGTAGTCAAAGTTACAGATAGAAAGCTGGCAAGGAAAATAATTTACCTACTCAATATCAAAGAGTTGTGTCTGTGCCAGCAGCAATGAGACACTGCCAGACCAAGTGCTGCAGTAACATTACACATTGCCTTTCTGTGCAAAAATACTGGACCAAATTCAGCGTTTGGTGTAAGCAAAGGCAGTTCCATGAACACTTCTGGTGCCATGCCTACCTCTTTATACTCATATGGTCCACAATTATATGTATAAATTACATGAAGTGATAAAGAGGAATTTGCTTAAATGGCTGCAAACAAAGGGAATACAATTCTAGGGCCAGTGGCATGACTCACATTGCTGGGGCTTGGGTGTTAAGGGACAAAATTTGAAAGGCTAGACTCCAAACAAGAGAGAAAGGTCAGAGCAACACATACAGTGTGGAATGGGGTCCTTTTCCAGCCAAAGTCTCCCCTCAAGTGCCAGGTTATGAGGGAAGCTCATGGCTCCTTTCCGCTGTTTCCTTCCCCAGTAGGACCCAGAAGGGAGATCAAGCAACTTCTCAAAACATGCTGCCAAGCATAAGTGACCTCTAGCCTTCCTTCTCCCCAAATAGCTGCTCTCACCCTGCCTGAGTCTGATGGGCTGCAGCCTCTTCCCTTGTAGTTGTGTACTGCTTCACGATGCCACTTCCCTCAGTGCTGTTTATTTCCAGCCTTATTTTGTACCACAGCTTTTCTTCCTTAAAATGTGGTTTTTACAAACCAGATAAAACCATTATCATGGAAAATAATGTGGTAAGCCAGCAGGGCTGCAAACTGGTTAAACCTGAATGCAAACTGTTCTCTAACGAATATTGCTGGTATGTGGGCAATAACCCTGAATAATTTCATTAATTAGTTATATGCCAGTAACAGTTTTTAAAGGGTATACAATTTACATTGTAGGCAGTTGAACATGTAATTACATGCTAAGATTGTGTGCTATTTTACTGTCATGAACTCTGTGGATGCAAGTCAAAATATACATTATAAAAGCAGGTGATCCAATTTACATCAGAGCTAAGAGTCTTTCTGGAGACACTTAACATTAAGACACATGGGTTTTGATAAAGGCTGTTTCTATGTCCAACATAAATACATTTTTCCTATATTTTCCACTTTATTATAGAAGAAGGCCATTCCACATGCTAAAAACAAAGGCATGTATTTGCTGTCCATATACAAGTTCACTGCAAAGACAGCATATGAAGAAGAAACAATTACATTTAAACCATAGAAATATTTGATGCTGCTGCAGCTGTTGGTGTTATAATACTAACATGCTTGTTTTTGCAGGCTGACACTACAACTTGTCACAGTTGAGATAGTTTTGATGACCTTACTGTGAATTTCTATCAGTATAAATTGAACTTTCAATTGTAAGGCGTTTTAATATTTGTTTTTGGGATATTTGTAGTATTCTTGCAGTGGTTATTTTGTCCACACTTTTAATCCATGCTCTCTGTCCTAACTCTGTTTTTAATATAGTCTTGGCCTGGGAATACGATACAGTAGGCATGATGTAGTAAGCAGCTGACAGCTTTGCATTAAGATAATGTATTGTTGTTTGATGTCTGCACTGAGAGAACTAATGGCAGTGCTGGAGCTGGAATTGTTAATACCACACTGAGCACACCTTGGATATGTATTTGCACAGCAAGTGCCAAAATGTGTTGATATTGGCATTTCAAATTAATGAAGAGCCAGAAGAAAGAGCACAGTGAAAATTAACACAGCAAAGGAAAAAGTATTAAACAAGATGAAGAGAAAGCACATTGCCTGAGACCTAGGCTTTGTGGGATGTTTCTAGAGAGCACCAAAGGGAGCAACTGAGGTGGCAGACAGTCCCTGCACTAGTTGAAGAAAATCTGTGTTGCATTCATCTTACTTTAGTTTATTATTCTAGAGAACACGTTGGAAGACATTCAGTTCATGCCGGTAGTAATAATTTGTACTGGGGTGTTATCATCACTCTGGTATCCTCTTAGACAAGCTTCCCATCTAGGTCGGAGTGCGATGCCCCTGCTCACTGAGGAGTGTATCAGTGCCTGGTCCCTTGCCAAACCTGCTGCAAGTTGTGGACCCTGTATGACCTTCCCATTTGACTAGTGAGTCTTAGCTCATCTGCAACAGGTGCTCAGCCACTCACTTTAGCTGACCTGTACTTTCCTGTCCTTTCTCTAACTTAAGGGAGAAAGTGTAATGAAACACAAGTCAGGAAACTATAGCTTCTTAAGGCAGCTTCTTGTGTTCCTGGGCACTTAATGATCTTGCCAATCAGTAGATCCTGCTCCAAAGCAGAAAACCAACAGTTGTTCATCTATTTTACGGTTGGATTACGGAGGGGCTTAAAAAGTTCTTTCTCAAGCATTCTAGGCTACATTCTCCCCTGCTTTGCCATTCTGCCCCTCAGAGTAAGGGACCAAACTTATGGTGCAGGACTTGTCTTTATCCTTGAGCAAGTAAGGTGATGCATAGCTTTTCATAAGTCTCCATTGTAATGGGCATGATTTTTTCAAGTGATGAAATCTATGGATTGAATAGGATTGTCCTGAATTTAGTTTCTTGCAGTCAACCCAAACTCCAAATCATCTCTGACTCTTAACTACTTACAATCTACTCTAGGAGTAAGGGAAGAACCCAGAAAATCCTGAAACCCAAGTTTTGCACTCCCAAACATTGTTGCACTCAGAAGGCCGTTCTCCACCAGACAGTGGCATGACTTTCTCCACCCTTTCCTCTGTAGAAAGAGTACAAGAGGACTGTGCAAAGCCTTCCTAGTTTGCCATTCCAAAGCCACGTCAAAGGAAAAAAGTGTAAATGTCAGCATTCTGACATACGCTCCTCTGATGTAAATATTGCATTAGAGAAGTGAATTTACCTGTGCAGTCTACTAAAAGTGAGTTGATGAGAGCTGCCTTTTTAAGCAACTGGGTGGGGTAGAGAAACTGAAATAATGTGTGCCTGCCTACTAGTGGCTACCAAATCTCAGCCATCACTTTTGCAGAGGTAACTTTCCAAGCACCCCTAGTAACTCTCCTGTAAAAGGTACTAGCACTCTATTAGAAGACTAAGTACCTGGCAGCATGCTTGATTATAATCTTTTGACTGATGTGTCACCAGCACAGATCTCACCTGGATCTGTAGAGTTAAACCTGCTCACATGTAATTGATGTTTTTTAGCTGCTCTAAGGCACAGGATTTTGGGGCAGGATTTGAGAGGCCAAGACTCTCAGTGGCAGTGCCTAGACACAAATTCCTTGCCACCATTTTTAGTTACTAGAAGATGCAGTATAACGTATAACTTTGTCAGTCATAGGTAAGGAACTACAGAACACGAGTGTCTATAAAAATCTCCACCAGTTTTTATGTGCTCAGTAGTTAAGATGAGGGTTTTGTGCAGCAAGGCTGCTTTCCACCCCCAGAGTACTAGAGTGTAGGCTGTAAAAAAAAAGGAAGTTGGTTATATGCAAATTAGATGCAAATACCTAATAAGCTAGTTAAATAATTGGCATAGAATATCACACATGGTGCAGCATCAAACTTGGCAGCTACAATCGTCCCTACTGTACTGCTAGTACTTCACTGGTGCTAAACTGGTTTGTACCAGCTGAGGATCTGGCCCACATAGCATATGGAATTTCCTGGATAAGCTACTACTCCCTGTCACACTTAATCACTGATAAATACAGGCCAGATTTATATTGTATGTATATGCAGAATTTAAGGGATGATCTTTCTCATTTCTACCATCAGTTCGTGCAGTCCATTAAAACACTCATTGCAAACGACTGTGTGCTGGAATCACAGCTGATCACATGCTGGCATTTAGTTTTCTTGATAAAGAATAGAGGAAATAACATAAACAAGTATGCTTGATTACTTTCCCACCCCCGTTCATCCATTTCTGAATCATGTTGGATTAACAACACATTTGAGACAAAGATGCTGAATTTTATTAGCATTGCTTGCTCACTGATGTCATTATTAAATGCTACATTATTAGCTACTCGGGTATAGTATATATTCTTCCTGTACCATTCCTCAGAAAATAAGCAAAAGCCAAATTGTTTTGTGGCATACTGAAACCAGTGCTGACTTTATGCAGCAGATGTTCATCTAGCCACGCATGTAGATGATTTCATAGATGGGGCGAGTGCGCTCACCAATCACACACATTGCTTTTTTTTCCCTCCAGCACTGAATCATCATCTCTCCTTAACAGTTTTTTATTGTTGGTGGGTATTTTTTAATGGAGAAAGTAGAGCACTGTGCAAACAGTCGTGACCTTTCCCGTCTTTAGCCAACATTTTTTTAATGCCCCAATTCCAGGCTGACCTCCTTTTCCAGAGCTATCTTTGGAACTCAAATAATACTATGAAAATACATTTGTCAGCTTCACGATGAGTGCTTTAATGGTGATGTTCTTTCACTGCTTATTTTCCCCCTGCTGTTCATATTATGGCAATTTTATTTTTATGAACACAGAAAATGGTAAAAGAAAATCCAATTTATTTCCTTAAATTTACCTCTATTTTGAAGTAATTTTTGAGGGCTGCACTTTGTATGTGCTTAAAACTTGAGAACTTGTAAGACTACTTGAAGCTTTTGTTTGGTCTAAAGAGGATGGCAAGAGTTACTTGCTTAGCTGCCACTATCTTAAGCAGCTTCAACAGCTCTTTGCATCTAATCTAGCTGCAGAACTAATACTAACATCACACGGTCCACAAAAATCACCATCAGTAACATGGCTACATTTAAGACACACAGACATCTAGAAATGTTAAGGAGCTTGTGGTGCGAAGGTCAAAACTACTAGCACGCCCCTTGTTATGGAGGTGGGAGAACACACTGTGTCTGGTATGTTGTGATATTGGGCTATCACAAAATATAACTTCATACAAGCATTTTAAAAGTTTCAAACCTAACCTCTGTCAGTTCATAGTGCTTCTCCCCACTAGAGTTGAAAGAGCAGTGTGTAAAACTGGCAGTTTGTCATTGCAAGGGGTTCCTGAATCATTCACGCCCTTACATCAGTGTCCTCCCACTGAAACTGGCTCTAGGACATTGCTCACCAGCCAGGTGGCTAGGTTTGCAGAAAGCATGCTCAGCTGAAGCAGGCTGTGTATACTCGGAGCTCCTCTGTACAGATATCAATTACTTTGCAAGTTTGCTGTAGGCCAAACAGAGCCAGTGAAGTTTGTGTATGCATGCTTGGCCTAAGCAAGGCTAGGTTTGGGCAGGGTGTGTCACCTGTAGCCAGATGTAGGGATCGCTTTACACCCTCACAGCTGTTTCTTGACAGCACCTTTTTTCTTATTTTTCTCTCCATCATGCTACTTCTTTTCAGTTTTTTCAACAATCTAATTAGACCCTCTATTTAAACTTATACCAAACACATGGTTTCTGCAACGCAAAATAAAGTTTTTAATGTAAAACCAGTGCAATAATCCTTATTCTTCAAACACTTTGCTGAAGGTCAAGGAGGAAAGATGACTGGAAGAGTGAAGAAGCTGAGCAAACTGATGAAGAAGCAAAGTGGAGAGAGTGGCTTAAGTGACCCTTTAGGATTCAGTAAATCCAGCACAGTGGTGAGGACCACAGACTAGCTTTTCCTAGCTGTGCATCTCCTTGCAGTGCTTAATACTGCCTGGGCTGTGCCTTATTGAAATACAGAGTCATGCTGAGGCTGCTGCTTGGTGACATCCCATCCTGCTGGGTGCCTGATGCACCACATCCTACCCACAGAGTGGCACTGGGCAGGAAGCCATCTGACCCCAGCCCTGCACCCCACTCGGGCTCTGCACAACTTTGGGCTTCAGGAAATAAAAGTCTTCTGGCCAGCTCTCCTTGCACATGCCAGTGTGGGCATCCTCATAAAATTGAGCCCAGCACATTGTTGAGCTTTGTCATTGCAGTAGCAACTCTGATACTGCTCAATAGCAGCAGCAAAATGCTTTGAAAGTAAATCCTGTATGATTTTAAGAAACATATGTCAGTCCTTGACAAAGATAAACCTTTTTCTTGGAAATTTTTTGCCAGTAATGTTCATTTTCATTACTGCAGCTTCAGCAACAAACACAGACAGCTGGTAATGACCTGATTTGTTTAAGATTCTTGCAAAAGGAAATAGAAACTATTGGCATCTGTGCATGGGTGATGATCTGATACTTGAACAGAGCCTGCAAATGGAAATACACACCTGATACTACTCTAGAGAGCAAATAAAATTTTTGAAATGGTCTTAAACCCATGTTATTCAAAACGATGCATGTACTGTGTAAAGAGATAGGATATAGAAATATGTCAAACAAAGAATCTGCCAGGCAACACATGTTGCTGGCCCTAGGTACTGCAAAGGCTAATCTGTAAGTCAGAGGCTAATCTGCTTCACTCCCCAAGTCAAGGACTGGATTTCCAGACATTGCAAAGTTTGATGTGAACCTGATAGGAAGCTAGATACTAACAGCTCTGTTCAATTTAGAGCAGCTTACAGATATTAATACGATGGACAATACTGGACAAGCTTTGTGTTTCTTGACAGTTCCTTTCCCTGCAAACCCTGCTGATGAGCTATGACAATAACCATAGACTGATCACCTGCAGACTCATCAAAAAGACAAGGAGATGTTGAATTTGGGATAAGAGATATCAGACAGAAACGGAAAGAAGCAAGAAAAGAAAACTTGTTTCCTGAAACTACTAACACCAAATTGGCTCTGTTCCAAAGTCCAGCTGTGGTAAAAACACCAACAACTCACTAGCAGTGAGGTAACACTAATCGAGAACTATTTTATGGCTGTGCAACCCACAGAGCATCTGCTCTAGTGAGCCTGTAATGAAAGCCTTGGTGCTTCACAATGGGAAATTTGAGCTCACTCGGCTCTGCTGTGAAATACCTACCTGCTCAGCACATAGCCAGCAATGAACTCACATCTTTTTCTACTGGGAGAGACATGATCCTGTGTGCAGAGTGTGGCCTTTTCAAGCAGTAACATGGAGCAGTGCTGCTTGCTTTTAGCCAGGCTTGGAGGAGTAGAAAATTCTCTGTGCTGATGCAGTGGCCACTCCAGAAATCCCCGCTGGCAGTTAAAACATGAAAACTGACAGCATTACATGGACACAGCATGTCTGAAGGTGGCCATGTAGAGTGCAGTTAAAACCCCATCCAATTTACATAAGTTAGCTTTCATGGGCTTTATTTGACCATGATCTACAAAGACGTGTGCAAATCTCAAAAAACCTCAGTTTTGCCCTTTAGCTGTTAGGCGTCCTTGGAGCTAAACCTTGACATATGCTGTGATATAGAGAAGCCCGCCCTCGTTTCTTCCACTGAGAAGGTGAAGCTGTTGCTTTGTAGAGGCCAGGAATCAAATAAAAACTGCTGACAAGCATAAAAGGTATTCTTCTGCACTCAGAAAGGGTGATAGTGAACCAAAGAGTAGCAGAGCATGTTCCTGGATAACAGATGATGAATCAATCACTGAAGTACCTGGGCATACCTTTGCCAAAATGATTTGCACTTTCTGCAAAAAAAGGGAAGATTTCTCTAATGTGTACTTCTGAGCCATCAGGTCCTGCAAAGAGGAACATAAGACCTTCTTTCTCTCTTGCTGCTGCATCCTGTGTATGCTAAGGTTCAGGAAAAAGACTCTACAGGAACAGTCAGTTAAATATTGGCTTGGTTGGTAGAGTCAGTGAGGGAAGAAGTGTCAATACTTGTCGTTTGTTTAGTTTGTAGCAGAAAACTGTTATGGGAAAAACATTTGGGGCTTACTGATGAAAATAGATTTATTTCTTTTTATTGCAGATAGAGATAAAAGGAAGGAGGTTGAACAGAATGGCAGCAAAAATGATTTTATGCTTCTGTTAATCTTCAAGTTGAAATGAAATAATAATATAACAAATGGTATTTATACATCCAGTGATATGGTTTCTTACTAAAGCATTTGGGGTTTTTAAATTTTTTTTCAGGATGACTGTGGCTAATTCTTTTCAAATTACAGAAGAATATTTAAGCAGAATTTATGATTGGAATAAACTAGGTCAATTTAAGTCATGAAACACATTTGTGAAGAGAGAACCTGTAAAGAATATCTCAGTTCCATACTGAGAAAATTTAACTGAAAACTAGATTATTGTGTCCCACCATCTGAGGCTAGGTGTTACAATAAACACTCACAATCCATGCTGGGCCACTGCTTGGTGGCATATAGTTCTCTTGTACCATGTCTTTGATATTTTTATGCCAGACTCTTCTTGTACTCTGAAGACTGGACTGGTTGTCACAGTTGAATTCTGTCTTTGGTAGCTTACCCAAAGTAGTGGCATTAGTCAATGTCATTTAGTCCAGCCCCATTAATTTGTGCATCCAGTTTGCTTCTGACATCTTTACTGACCTCCCTAACCTCTGTTTATTCATTCTCCTCCTATGCCTCCTTCCTTGTTTTACTACTTCACTTTATCACTTTCCTACTTCCTTTAAATTTTTTTTTTCTAAAGATTACCTCTTGGCTGTGTCATCTATGTGCAGGATTTCCTGCCTCCTTTTCCCATTAGGTTCTTAATGTAGGCCATCAACCCACTGATCATATTAGTCCATAGTATGATTGTTACTTCAAAGTACGTTTCTGTTAGAGTCATAGTCTGCACATTGATACCATGCCTTTACTAGAGACATCAATCTTTACACTTGTACTTTTTCCTTTATTTAGCAAGCTTGTGCTGCTACTATTAGTCAAAAAATCAACTTGATATTTTTCTATTAATGCTATTAAACAGTTTACTAAACTAAATATCTTTTGAGTTATCAGAATCAACTATTCTCTTGATTTTAACATCCAAATGTGTTTCAAAATGTCATTCCACACAGTTTCACTTTTTTTTTCTTAAAATTCCTTTTCCCCACTATTTTCCTTCTTATGTAGGGGCAGGGTTTATATTGTCTTAAAATGTATTTTCCTTATTATTGCCTTAAAATGTATTTGTTCTTTCTTCTGAAAGAACAAATGAAGAAGGGTTTGAGCCTGAAGATATTCATTCCATATTTCAAAAGTATGCCTGCAAATGTGTGATTTTTAAGAGAAAGGACTGCAGAAAGTACTACACAACAACATGCAGTAAATGAAATAGAATGGTCAAAGAGCTAGCAACACTTGCACCTTGTATGGTAAATTTGGCTTCTACAGCAAGAGATTAGCAAGAGCTGAAGAAAACAAAAACTAGAGATAATCAAAGAAAAATTACCCCTGCATTTAAAAATTGGTCTTTGATGAATTTGAAGTACAAGATAAGCACTGATGAACCAGGGACAAAATGTCATCTGTTAATTAATATCAATAGAGAAGACGAGAAAGCCCTGAGACTGATAGTCTTCAGAAACAGGAGCATCTCTCTACATTAAGAACATTTTTATATCATCAATGTTTCCTTTTAGATATGTATTTTAATAGTCAGACCAATAGCTTCCTCACTCCCCGAAAAAAGAGATATTTGACCTCAAAAATAAGAGCCTGAAAATCCTTGGTCATGAAATCCGTTAGGGAGTTTGTCACTGTCATTGATATTACCTCTGAGTCACTCAGATATTACTGACAACTAGCTAGACATAGATGCCTGCAAGTGTGAGAAATATTATTTTCATTCAATTAAACATTTCTGTTCCTTCTTCCTTCTAATCCCAACAGAAGGATAATGTAATAGTGATGACTTTTTTGTTATTTTTTCCAATCATGGCAAACACAATCACTGAAATAAAATCCAAAGTAATAGGAATGGAAGGGAAAGGAAAAATAAATGTTCCACAACAAATTAGAGAGGAACTGAACCCTTGTATGTTCCTGAGATGGTCCAGACCCAAACCCTCAAATCTGAACTTCCTCAGATTTCAGAAAAACAAAATTTGTATGTGAACTTGTGACTTGGCCCTCTCTTAGACACAGGTTACCTCATGACTCACAGATGCACAGAAGTGCAGTAGAATCATTACATGCTTTACAATATCTTAAAATAAATAAATCAGTTAAACCAAAACCAAAAATAAGGGTGACAGGCTTATACTCCTCTGGGTTTCTTGTGTGTCAAATCTAGCTTTGAAATGCAGAGCCTGAGAATATGTTCAGTTTGTCGTTATTCTCAAAAAGACAAGGATGAAAGTAAATAATACTGACTTTTAAAATATATACCAGACATATTGAGGGACAGGGAGGGCAGGGGGTAGGTGGGAAGGCAGGGTGGTAATGTGAAACAAGAACACAGAAAGAAGGGCAGAGAATGGTATGAGTTTCTGCTCTTTAACCTGCATGTTTTCTTTGTTTTTCTAATTCAGCAGTTCTAGTGCCTGTAATTCATAATATTAAATTGCAAACTGGGATCAGGCCCATGTGTGAGATGAACTAACCAACTAACTAATGCAATTCATATTGATTAATATTTGTTAGGTACTTTTGTCATGGGAAGAACATTTTCCCTCTGTTTGCTTGCAAAATATTGCTCTAATATCAAACAACATAGGCCTGGAGTCCTTGCCTGTGTCACACTCTGCCCTTGTTCATGACATACATGGTAGAGCTTAGCCTTCCTGCAGGGAAGCATTCAGATTATTATCAGCATGAGCATTTTGAGTGGAAGACGCTGAAGGATCATTGCAATTGGGAATACTGCAAATGTGCAGGTTATTGTTGGCAAAAATGGTCAGAAATCTTCCAAGGGAACACTTTACCAACTCTGAAATGCTGATTAATCAAAATCAGAACATTCTGTGGGAATGTGTCTGTTTTAACAAATCTTCTGACAAAACACAGGCACATTTCCAAACTCACTTGCCAGGCAGGTTTCAGTCAAAAGCCTGCCCAGTTTAATTCCAGCTTGCCAGCCCAGCTTCTTAGCAGTCTGCCCAGCAGCCTGCTAGGCAGAAAAAATGCCAGGCCTTCAGATTTCCCAGTGCTAGGGTAGCCCATTGAATTAGGTACCTCAGTATTGGGTGACCCTGGGTTTGCAGACTGTTCATCACAAAGCTAGAATGGTCATCAACCTTAAAGGCAGGCAAGACCAGAGCTGCCTGCTCCAAAAAGAGCAAGAAAGATGCTTGACTAGGAGTCCCATAATGGGAACAGTAAATGAAGGGTGAGGAGAAGTCAGGCTGCATGAAGGACAGTGAAACATCCATTTTCTTCTACTCTAATTAGTGAGCAGACCTGCAACTGACCCTATTTTGGGGGAGTTTCTGTTCTGGATCCAATAGCCATTGAGAAGGTGAGCACTAAATTGTCTCAATTACTAGATGACCCCTATCAATTAAAGTGTCTGTGCATGTAAAGAAGTGTTTTGACCTTTTTTTCTCTCTAGGTTCAGTTTAACTCCTTCCTTTGCTGGAGTGGGCAGAGCGGTAGAGTCCTTTTTTGGTCATATGGTGTGCTTGTACAAAGCTCAATTTACTAATGTGTACTGCAGAGTGACTTCATACATGTGGATAGTACACCAAGTTCTTTCCAGAAGCAGAGGACTGACCGTGTTCACAGATCTATGACTGCCCTAAGAACCATGAAGGATGTCAGATGAAATTTAAACAGTCTAATTGGCTTGTTTTGTTGTTTTGGTTTGGTTGTTTTGTTTTGTTTTGGTTGTTTTGTTTTGTTAGGGGTGTGGTTTTTCTTTTTTGTTTGTTTGGTTGGTTTTGTTGTTCTTCAAGTTTTTTTAAAAAAATTTTGTGGTTTGTGTTTTGTTTTATTTTGTTTTTCCTCAAGAACCTCTCAGAAATGTTAAAGGGAATAGAAAATACATTTGGTAAGGCATTCTAATAGTGATAGTCATAGTGGTAATCTACCTTACTTGCAACTTTGGAGTATCTTGCTGTCCTCTTCATCCTTTAAAAGATGTGCTCTTGTCCTGTAATGGAAGAAAGCTTGAAGGAACTCTACAAAGGCTGGTGAGTATCAGTATGTTTCTGTCAGTTCTCAAACTAGCCATGTCCCCATCATCTGCTGCTTTCTTGATCTCAAGTTTTCTGTAGGAAACCAGTTCACAAACTGTGTGAGCATGTTACTTATAGCCTGACATGGGAATGAAGGCTGAGACCCTGTGGCTGAGAAAATAGTCTTGCTAAACATTTCTTCAAATGATCATTTTTTTAGTAGGTGTTATTGTTTTCTTTCTGTTTATAAGGCAATATATTCTATTCTAAGAATAATAGCTGAGGAACAGTAAACAAAAATGGCAAATTGGGGCTTTGGATGACAAGTGTTCTTGACCATTTTATTGAATTCCTGTTATTGGGCACTGGGCTTAACTAACACCAATTCATCTCCATGAGAATTGTTGACAGAAAACTAAAACAGCTTTGTGTTAGAGAATAATATGTCAGTCTGGAAGGAATTGTCCATGCTTATTCTTCTGAGACTTGACGATATTCTTTCATGGCTAATTAGCCCAAGCAGAATTTAGCTCAGGTACATAGGGCAGAAGGACAGCTGTATCAACTACTACTTGGTTGACATTTGTAACAAAATAGTGTTCCTAAATTCCCACATCTTAAGGCAGTGTGTGTTTTGCCTTCTAGAAATATACTCATTTTAAAAGAAAAAAGGCTCATGTTTGAGAAGACTATTAGTTCCAAGGAAATAACATTTTACTTCTCAAATGTGTTTGGGGCCAAATGCAAGTAAAATCATTGTCCTTAGAACTTGTAGGGATTATGGAGGCAAATTTTATGCCTATTTTCACAAATTGCATGGACAGCATTTGGGACTTGGCCAAGATAAAGGAATAATTTTTTACTCTTTCCATGCGTGATTGCTGTTAAATATTTTCAGGAAGTCTTGCTTTGCTGATCCGTCATTTTCCTCAGACTTTTCTGGGGACACTTGAGAGGATATTTAGTTTATGGATCTTTTTGTACTCATCACTACCAGCAGTGGAAGTCTGATTCCCTTGACTGAATTCTGTACCATGGCTTTCTCACTGCTCAGTAAGAAGTTCACAGACAATATTTCACACTTCAACTCAAACCAATGAGGCTACAACAGTTTTTGCCACTGGACAAACACCAGCACCTCCCAGCACTGTCATTCTCCCTTTCTGGTGTCTCCTCTTTTTGAGCATGAGGAAAGGCACCTCAGAAGCTAATTTAACAAATACAAATTTTCCTACAGGATGTGTCGCCACTAGCAGATGTAAGGAACAGATTCTGCCAGGTTCTGAGGGGAGGTTGGGTGGATTGCAAGGCTATGTGCCATGTGCAGGCAAATGGGATGGCAGAGAAAAAACCTCCATCCCTTCAGTTCATTGCCTCATTCCTTCTTGGTGTGCCACAGCTCAGCTTTTAGAGCTAATTCAAAGAACTTTTCTAGTTGCCCTAACATAAAAAATATATCATTAACAATACTAGGTAAGCCTAGCTTCCCACTAACACTACAGACATTTTGAACCTTTATTCAACTTAGTGTACTATTTCCAACCTTCATTTAAGACAGCTCAATGTAAAATCGAGATTACAGTCAAGTTTAATGCTTTCCTGTGTGTTTTCACATATTGCTTTTGTTAGCAGCAGGTCTGAAGTCATAAATGGATTAGTTTTTCTGTAGAGAAGAAACCTTTAACTTGGAAGTGTTGCAGCCACATAGGTATATGCAACACTAAATCAGTATTTCCTTTTCTCTAGTTCCAGTTTAGTTTCATAATAAGCTTTAATCCATGTCTATCTATTCTAACATAAGAGATGTGTACTGAATATTCTTGAGGCACTGGTGTTCATGCATGATGAACGAGAGTATGATAGTTGAAATAGATTAACACACTATATTTCCATTTCCTATCTAAAGGAAAGACATAGGCATTGAGACATAAGGTACCTCTGAAACCGCTTTGTTTAAAGACTGCTGAGCCTGAATGGCCTCATTGGACCACATATTCTCCAACCCTGCTCTTTTACTAGATTTAACTTTTTTTTTGCATTTGACATTTGTTTCTTACATAAAACACGATGAAGAAAACTGTGTATACATTATTGTGTAAGTCTCTATCATACTTATTTTTAGAAAACTACTTTTTAGCCAGCTAGCAAGTAGGTTTTTTCCATGTAGTGCTCTATGAAAGAATAAGGGTAGCTCAGGAAGTGTTTGGACAAATGTTTGAGGGTTGGACCTAGGGCTTAAGGCCCCTTCCTGCCCAAATGGTTTGCGTTGGGTTTGTGTGGCCAGATTTTGGGGCTTCAGGGGTGGTTTCTGTGAGAAGGTGCCAGAAGTTCCCCCCATGTCAGATAGAGTCAGACCCAGCCAGCTCCAGGACAGACCAGCTGCTGGTCAGGGCCGAGCCAGTCAGGAATGACGGTAAGGCCTCTGTGATAACATATTTAACATTTAAAAAAAAAAAACCTTATTGGGCAGATGTAATTGGCACCAAAGAATACATGAGAGGAACAACTCTGCAGACATTGAGGGCAGGGGGTGCTCCAGGTGCTGAAGTGGAGATTCCCCTGCAGCCCCTGGTGCAGCTCATGGTGAGGCAGCTGTTCCTCTGCAGCCCATGGAGGTCCATGGGGATGNAAATTTATTTTACTTTTAATTATCCTGCTCTGACTTTGTTAGCAGCAAATTCAATCACTATCCCCAATTTGAGGCTTGGATCTTGCCCATGATGGTGAGTTATCTCTCCCAATTTTTTCTTATACTTTCTTTCCTGTGCCTAGTTCCAGAAGGTAGTGATACAGGCACAGGGAGCTTCAGTGGGTGCCCGGCATCCACCCAGGGTCACCCACAATACCATTGTATGAACCCATGGTTCAAGATCCATGATGACAGACTGTTTATTACCACATGTACATTTATTAACACAGAACATTCTTCAGGGTAGGGTCCATCCAGCTCAATGCATAAAATGTCCTGAAGTAATGAAACAACACATAGTCTGTCCTGTAAGCAATGAAACCTTCTCCCCATGGTGAGGGTCTTGATAGTTATGCTACCAAAGGCAAACTCACTTTTGCTCTTTGTGTCTTTTCCTGCATATTAGGCCACTTTCTACCCACCCTTCTGGATGCCAGATTTACAACTCTGCAGCACAAAAAGTAGGCAGCTACCAGTGCAAAAGAGGTTTATACCAGCAGTGGTTGGTAGAGATTTCTCCAAGTGTCTATCAGACAAAGCCCTGCTCTGAGTAGTAGTGGTCCCAGCTTCCCACACCTCTAGGTCCCAGCTGGACTCATTGGCAAGAAAGGTACTTTCCTTCTGCATTCGTAGAAGGAAAAACTTTGGTCACCAGAGCATGTTGAGGGTGAAAGGAATTACGGCAATGTAATGTCTTGTCCTCCTGTGTTGCCAAGCAGCTGAGCAAAGAATTTCAGGAGCAAAACTTTGAATTAAGCCATCTGACAGTCTTTAAATGGTGAAGACCATGCAACAACAGCTGTTGAACAGCCAAGAGCATGATTCTCAGTGATCTCTGCTAAGGGTGTTTTGGAGACTCTTTACAGTCCTTGAGAGAAAGAGTCTAGGACTAAGAATTATACTCCATTCTCTCAATAAGGCCATAATTAACCTGTCCAGTGCCTGCACAGATTTAGTATACAATAACCATGAAACAGTAGCAGAATCATTCCCTCCGCAGAACAAAGGCTTCTTCTTGCCCTTCTGGTAATCATTGTTGTGTGACAAACTTTTTATAGTTCTTCTTGTCTTTAAGTTTACTATTCATTTTTTTCTTCAATAGAACACATTTCCAACTATTTTGCAAAGTACAGTGGCTTCACCAAATGACTCACTGATAATTACTGTCATAGGAGAGCCAACTGCTTAGTATGTTAATACGCATTTTACTATTCTTAGTTGTTATGGTGGTTGTAAAAACCCATCATGAGATGTTTGATCTCAGTGTCCTATCTCAAAACATAACATCATAGAAAAATATCTGTCCCCAGTGTCTTTCTGCCTGCAGTGGTCAAGCACACATATTTCCAAACATCTTGGTAAATCAAGTGAGGTGTATTTCTTAAAGATTTAGTGCTGTAATTTAAGTCAGGATTAATCACAAATGTAAATCATCAAAGTCAATGGGATGACTAATGTGAACAAAGATTAAATGGCAAGACCAAGTCTCAACTGTGTTTAAGAACTGACTGTCAAAACCCCCCATGCCACTGGTTTCCTTACAAATTTCTCACCTTGGAGTATGACAAATGCAGCAGAAAAGCAGATGACTAGAACAGTAGCACTGAATAGTGTTAGGTCATATTGAAAAGGCTCTGACTAAGAATTTTGACTTCCCCTTGTCTTGGCTCTGCTGGAGACCTGGCAGTGAATTTTGTGACTTTATTATCATTTTTGAGTAATCTCATTTAGATGACTAACTGAATGAGGTTTGTGTTAATTCTGTCATTTGGGAAACTTTTACGCAAGACACTTTTATTTTGTTTTGGAGGCAAGATTGCTCATATCCACATGAACAGAAAACTGTTTAAAGGGAAAGCATGAAAAGGTCTTGGGGGGAGTTGTTTGTTGCTTCTCTGTCACAAAATTTCATCTGCTGGGGCTTTAGACAAGATCCTGCTAGCAGCTGCTTCTATTGCTGCAGACCAAAAGAGCCTCTGGACATGAAGGATCTTTGGGCGCCTTCTTGTAGAACTGATCTTACTTCTCGAGAAATCCCCATTTCACAGCAAAATCCTCCAAATTGTTGGCCTGTCTCATTTAATCGGAGCGATTCAAAAGTCAACAGCAAGGCAGCACTGAGTAAGTACATGTATCAAACCCCACTGGCCCTCGGCAATTTCTGAGCAAGGTGGCACTGAGTAGAACTTAATGTTGTGAGCTTGTTTCACCCTACTGAAACAGTTCCCAATGGCAATGACTTGTCACTTTTTCTCCCTCCAGTGCTGTCGGCCATGAGAAATTGCTGATCTTCCTACCTGTGTGTCATCTCAGCCTTCCATTCAAATTAATGTGGGTGTAAGGTGTGCCTTGCCATCTCAGTCACTCAGAGCACCTGCTGGCTTTCCTTCTCCTGATTTTATGTGGTGTGCTCCAGATTTCCTACTGATCATGTCTGCAACTCAGTCATAAGAAGAGGGAAGCTTGGACTCATCTTTTTTTTTTTTTTAATTCTCTTTTCAGTGATATTCCTAGCATTTCTCACTTTCTATATGCATACTATACACTTAATAAAATGGCACATTTTTACATTCTTGAGGGTTTTCCAGTGATTTTTTTCCAGTCCAATATTGAAAATGAATGGTGTTACATGTTTCTACTTTCCACAACATTGGCAGCACTATCTTGAGGGTTTCAGTAAGGACAGTGTTATACATATTAGCAGCATATGTGTTCATTAATGAAAAGAACATTTTGAAAAGACTTCTTCTTCTTCTTTTTTTTTNAAAAACATTTTTAAAAGTTTTTTTTTTTTTTTTTTTTTTTTTTTTTTTTTTTTTAAATATTCAAGTGAAATCAGATAATTCCATCAGTCCTGGAGATATTGCTGTTCCCTATACTGTCTCTCAACCTAAGTGGGTAATAAGCCAGTGGTTCTATGGGCAGAACTGGCATTTGTGATCTAAGAAACGAGACATTTTTGTTTGTTTTTAGACTTGTCTAAAATATTCGAACACCAAAACCTTCTTAGTTTGTCATATGAATGGCCATGAAGCCTTAAGCAGGCTGTTGTAGTGCAAAAGTATCATGTAAATTTTCTTTATTTAGTCCATGCACTTATTGCGAAATTTTTGGTGTTTCTTCACACTCAACAGTTCCAGTAAACATTGCCTCATTTATGTCTGCCTAAGTTACAATGTGAACATCTATTTCTCTTGGGTTTGCTTTCAGCAAGAGTACATTACAGCACAAATATTTTTCCAGAACGGTTTCCACAAATGTTCCCAGATGCATGGAAATATTTTGATTAATACTTTGAACTGTAGTCAAATGACTTGCCTTTTTCTTTAATGCATTTTATTTCTGTCTTTGATCTTTATAAAATCACAATATCATCTATTTTATGGAACTTTCACTACTGCTCCCCTTGAGCAGGAAGCCCTGGAGGAGTCAGTTAGTTTTAAATATTTTTGAGCACTGATCACACTAAATATATAAAAGATCGGTGAATATAGTTTTCTGTAATTGCATTGCTATGTAGTAAACCTCCTACAGATACAAAGAAAGCAATACAAGAGAACCAAGGATAATAGCAGAAGTCACCATCTCTCCAGTAAATTTCAGAGTGTGTGTGTGTGTGTGTGTGTACACACATATAAATAAATCATTAAACTGTGTTTAGTAGAGCATAATATTAAGAAACATTTTATCCTTATTTTGCTCCAGATTTATTTCAATTATTACATTTTGTAATACTGTTTGTGGAATGAAATGAAAGCCTTTTTTCTTTGGAGGCATTGGGACTTTCACTTCCATCTGATTCTAAATTTCAGATTGGGTCATTTTCAAAGCTGATATTATGGAAAGCCTAAGAGGCATGGACACAACCGAATGCTAAGGTGTTAACCAGCGTTAGAGATGACAGGCATTACTTCTGTTATTTTTTTAGTTGCTTCTCAAATGCCTTTTCTAGACTTGCCTGTAGTACTATGACTCAGTGTAGCCTTAGAAATTCTCATTAAGCCAGAATCAGAGGTAGTGTTAAGAGAGTTTAAGTCATGTAGCAATAAATAGCAGTGAATCTAAAGGAGTTGGAGTTAACATTGCGCTGTCCAAAAGCAAGTATAAATCATACCATGCTAGAGTCAGCTGAGAATTTAGCTGAAGATCTTCATGACCTACTTCATCCCTCCAATAGGA
Organism: Rhadina sibilatrix; assembly: GCA_013400275.1. Taxonomy (NCBI): domain Eukaryota; kingdom Metazoa; phylum Chordata; class Aves; order Passeriformes; family Phylloscopidae; genus Rhadina; species Rhadina sibilatrix. Next base: position 27,263 of record VWYO01010418.1, read on the forward strand.
AAATCAGCAGAGGTTGATAATCATAGAATGATTCTCTTTTTTTACCATTTTCCCAAAAGCCTTAGACTCCTTTTGTGCAGAACGTCTTTCACCCAGAGGGTTTTTTTTTCTGTACCTCAGGAGAGGTGGAAAAAGGGTGAATACGTTCCTCCAGCCACATCAGCATTCAGCCTCGTACCCCACCTTATCCCTGAATCTGTCAAGTGCCCACTGTAGGAAAGGAAGACCAGATTTTAGTGTAAAAGGTTTTGATTTTCCTGACCTCCACTGAGTAGAAGTAATGTAATATATAGAAAACATCCTTGTTACTAATCTGGGAGAAAGATCAGGTCTGTTTTTATGGCTGATTATAATTAGTGACAAACATATAAGCAAATAGGCGACCAAACTCCATCTGGAATATTATTTCCAAGACTGTCCACCCACATAAAAAGGATATTATTTGCCTTGGAGACTTTTTTCTAGAATTCTAGAATTTCAAGAACCCGAGTCATGAGGGCAAATTTGAACTACTGTCTTTTTTTTTTTTTTTCCAGAGATGAGATTTAAAGTTGTTAAAAGTGTATGCCCAGGATTCATCAGAAACCACTTGTCATGTTGAAAACAAGATGCATCTTTTAATTTTAAAAGCTACCTGAAGTTCCAGGATTTACTTTGGCTTTTGACAGTTCTGAGAACAGTGCACTGGATTGGTACAGTATGTGTGGGACATAATGTGTGCTGCACAAGATTGCTCACATAGGTTCTTCAGTGTGCCTAGGACATTAAGTAAGCCACTAATATTTATGGGCAAGCAGGTCCTCAGTCTTGTTGCTGGATCTCATATCTGACATTTCCAGTAGCATGCCAACTGTCCCTGCATGTCTGTTATCCACTGGCAAGTGGAAGCATGGGGAAAAAAAAAACAAACCTGTCTGCACAGCATCCAGGTGGAGGCAGTGGTTGATCTCTCAGACTCGGGCTGCTTTTCAATCCCCTTTCTGTCACAGTGGGCTCCATGGTCTGTTACCTCTAACAAGGCACCATATGCTAGGTATTAGAAATAGGAAAAGAAGAGGGGTAAACCAATGTGAGTAAAGGTTATTAGACCTTTCATAGTAAATAATCCAGGGAGATAGATAGAAATTAATTCAAGGCACTTAGATTTTATTGTGGAGGGATGGTATGGGTACATGTGATAAAATACTGAAGGCTGAGATAAACAAACAAACAAACAAACAAACAAAAAAGCACTCTGGATTTGCTTTCTGTTAGGTTTGCTTTACTCCAGAGGGCTATCTCTGTTGACATATAAATACAGGATGATAGAGTAATATACCAGGATAATGTCGGTGAGGACATTACTGTTTCGATAAAGAAACTGTTTAACAGAATGAAATCAGGAATCATTTATGTTCTGGAACTAGGACTTAATAAAGAAGATTTTCTGTTGTCTCTATAAATTTTAAGAGAAGAAAGAAAGAAAGAAAGAAAGAAAGAAAGAAAGAAAGAAAGAAAGAAAGAAAGAAAGAAATGGAGATACAAACCTTCTGTGAGGATAAAAAAGAAGAAGGTACATATCTCACACCTAATCAAATGTGTGCATTCAAACCCGTTCTGGGATGACAACTGGATTTCTTGCTGGCCATGGGTCACTTTCTAAAACAGAGGTTAAACAGGGGGCAAACCAGCACCAGACGCTCCACGGCATCTCGGCTCACTGGGAGGCAAGGCTCGGGGTGCGGGGACGGGGGGCTGCTGGTGGGGATCGCCCCGGGAGGGCCAGCGGGTCCGAGCTTCTCCGAAGTGCGTCCCCGATTCTGCGCAGCACTTCAGCGCTGCCGGCTTAGAGGCAAGGAGGAGATGAAGCAACACCACCGAAATCCTTCAGCCTTGATGGCCACGAAGGCCAAACCTTGGCGCCCGCGGAGCCCAGGGCCAGGCAGCGCCCCGGCAAGGCCGCCACCGGGCTCCTCTCCCCTTGCCATTTTTCTCCTACTCGTCCTTTCACGATTATCAAGACTGCTTTCCGCCAGTGNACAAAGCCTGCTTCCCGCCAGTGACAGCAGCCACAGCGCAATTCGCCGGCGGCTCGCTCGTGCGCGTGGCGAGGCGGCGGGTACGCGCCTCGGGAGCGCGGTTCCCGCGTCCTTGTTCGATCGCGCGGAGACGGCGGGTGCGAGGGCTCGGTTCCCGCACGCCGCGCAGACACACCCCCGTA
>VWYO01010419.1:9926-29559 GCA_013400275.1 Rhadina sibilatrix
GGCGTCTGGAAAGGCTGCTCCGGCGTCTCCAGTGCGAAGCGCGTGGCACCCCGCTGCGCTAAAAAAATAATGGAAATGCAGAGCTCGAACCTGAAAATGCCGAGTTCAATCCCCTCACATCTGTTTAAAATAAAACTCGGTGGGTTTGGGGGCAGATTTTTTAAAATTTATTTTATTTTGGTCTGCTCTAAAACCTGGAAAGCCTCGCTGCCTCTCTTTGCTTCTTCGGTTCACGAGGACAGAGGCTGTGGCATCCTTGTACACCTTCCCATCGAGCTGGTCCCACCTGCCTTGGCAAGAAACCTACGTTTTCTCCCACTGTGCTGCTAAGGGTGGCTCTGCACCCCGCGGCTGCGGGTGCTCGATGAGCCGGGCAAAAACCCGCTGGCTGCCCCTCAGACACTGCGGGAGTGCACCACGAGAGGAGTCCTCCGAACAGGTTAGCCGGAGTAACGCCCTGCCACCCAGACATCTGATGGCAGCAGGAGGAGAGCAGAAAAGTGAACTTTTGGCTGGGTTTTTCCTCTTTGTGATTTAGCCTGTTTTGTTTCCCCCTTACTTTTCATGGGCACATTTTCCATCCTGACTCTTAAAGTGTATCCCTTTATATACCTTTCCACCTTCGACTGCTTTTGTGTGCTTTTACCTCACAAACATAGAACATCTCCAGTTTCACTTACTCTGATGTGTGAGGACTGCAAAAGCTCAAGAGATGCATATAGGAAATTTAAGTGAATTTATGCTAGTTTGGCATTTTGGAAAACTACTGTCCACAACACACAGCACACTCAGCACTACCACAAGCATGCCCACATCAGTCAGCATGTAGCGCTGTTCTGGATGAGTGTCTCTGGAAATGGGGAAAACACTTTAGTCTCCAGCTAAGTATGTCTCTGTTCTTCCTGTAGGGATTTCTAGTGAAAAGTGCTTAAACTCCCCTACTCCCCCAATTTTAATTCTGCTTAATCCTGAGACATAGTCATCAGACAGTAACAACCTTGAGAAGCTTGTCATCTGAACCCAGCAACTTGGACATGAAAGGAAATATAGTCCTCCATGATATGTTACTTGAGCTACCTAGGAGCTGCAGCATCATGCATTTTCAGCTTATTTAATATACTTGCCCAGAAGTGAAAAGCTGTTATACTTCTTTTTTTTTTTTAAATTACATTTTTAAGATGTGTAGAAAACAAACTTGAATATGAATTATAGTGATGGATTCTAATGTTTATGTGCAAGGCAAGGCCAACTATGTGGTGCAACACTATCTTAACCACCTGTGCATATTGAACGAGAAGAAATGAGTACTTCTGGTCTTCTGCTTTTATGTCATTCACTTTTAGGAAAAGGATATTTGGATTCTGCACATTTCATACTTGTACATATATGGAGATAGTAACCATTTGGGGTATTTGTAATGCACTTGATTAGGTGGTTTTATCCTGGAATGTTGGTCAGCTGTGTGTGATTAAATGGTTTGAAAGGAATGCAGGTCAGCTCCAGAATCAATGTCGTTTAGAAGTATGGCCTGCCTGACAAACAGCGTTGATGTAAAAACAAAACAAAACAAACAAACAAAAAAAATCTTATTTTAATTTAGAGTCTATAAAAAACATTCATATGTCAATATAATTTGTAAGAAAAAATCTTGCCAAGGGTTTTTGTATGTGTTGTATGTAATAGTATCTCAATTAGTACTGATAACCCTGTTTGTGTATGTACTTCTGAAATCATTGCTGAAAATACTGTTTAAATAAAAAATGCTGATTAGGCTGTATGTAAAAAACCCTTAAATTATGATATACAACTTCAGTTCTTGTAAGAACTTCAGGATGGATTTTTATTGCCAGTTACATGGTCCCATCATTATTTTTTGTCTAAAATAAAATCACAGAATGTTAGCTCTCTTCTTGCTGTGCATGAAGATACAAACATTTGCTGAAATACTGAAAAGCTTATCATTGATAACCCTATTCCCAATGGAGTAAAGTGATTCAAAAATGTGTTGCCCGTTGTTTTTCTAGTATGTCTCTCCAGGATCATTCACTGGCTTGTTGAACCTCGGCATTCCTACGCGGTGAAGCCAAGGCCAGTATTTCTGTCAGCTGCAGAGTACGGCTGGATGCACGTGAGAACAGACTTCTCTGTGGCCCACATCAAGGGCCTGCGGCAATCAGCAGCAATCACAGCATCCATTCATTGACTTCAATAAACACAAGGCAAAACCCTCCATTACTTTCAAAATTCTTATAGGAGGAGAGTTTGAGACATTTAAAAGTGTGGTGCTTGATGACACTGCTCATGAAGACATGACCACATCATACTTAAGGCACAAAGCCCATGGAGACATTTTCTGCAGGAGATTTTCTGTTCCTGTGCCGGACTAATGCTGGTGCCTCTATGCTTGTTTGTGGATATGTGCAGCAGTTTTGTGAAGCAAAAGGTAGACAGGAACAGAAAGGAGGCAGCAGAAGCCTGGAAGAGATGAGCCCAGCAACATCCAAATACATTGCCATTTTTTTCCAGAGCATTAAGGCTAGGAATCAGTTTTGTACAGTAACCCTTAACAGATGGTAACCTTAGGGACTTCATGTAATTAATTCATACAGGCAGCCTCTGAACTTCCCGATGGTGACCTAGGAGTGCTGATAATAATATCATTATCATGATATAGTATCTCCTCCAAGGAACATCACCAACAGTATCATATTAAGCAAAACCTAGCAGTTACAATGTAAGGGTATCTCCTAAAATAACAAAGAACAAGCTTCAGTTTGGTAAATGATGAACCATGATGACTCACAGTTATTCAAGGCAGTCGTCGGGGCTTAGATGTTCTCTTAAAACAAAACAAAACAAAACAAAACAAAACAAAACAAAACAAAAACATCAAAAAAAAAAAAATATTAAAAACACATTTCATTTTAAGAATCAGTAAGAGCAACTACCATTTTTAGAGCATGACAGAATTTATGTACTAATTTCAAAAGAGTGAGTCCAAACCAGGTGAATTTTCCTGTCTTCACCTTCAGATTCTGAGTGGAGGTAAGCAGGACACAGATCAAGTCAACCATGCACCTAACTTTCGAAAAGCATCATTCCTAATTTTTCCCACCTTCAGTCTACCCTGCAATAAATACATAAAGTATTTTCCTCACTTTGGAAAAAAGATACTTTAATTCTTAGAAGCACATAAGAATATAGCAAATAATGGTACAAGCACAATTCTGTTAGGTTGAGAAAATGATGACAATATTGCATAGACTGCTAGAAGTAATGAGTTACTGTTTCACCTTGATTATGACAAATGGTACCACACAATGCTGACAAGTAAGTCGACCATCTTAGCTTCGTGGAACTGCTACATCTGAAGGAAAATTAAGACTACATAGCTGGGACTGCAATAAAACAATTGTTTTTCTGCTGTGTTTTTGCATTGTTTGCAGTGCTTGTAATGTCTGAACCTGATCTGTTAGTCCACAGTGGGCCAATCTGACATCAGCAGAATTCCAAAAGCAAGAGTTTGCCTTGAAAAGAATGCAGATCAGTTCCTCATCCATAAGAAGAGAGAGGCTTATAAGAACACAATGATTAGTTCAAAACCATCTTCCAGCGCATATAGCTTTGTTTCTGGGATTGGGCAGAAAGTACTTTCTGCAATCTTAAGAGGCCCATTTAGTTGGCAGTATTGTGGGCAGAGAGGAGACTCAAGCCTGGGCTTTATTTAAATGCTTATTTATTTGATCTATTCTGCTGGATAAATCACACAGAGAATTTCACTATGTGACATCCAAGGTCCTGCTCACACATTTGGCGCAATTGTGCAGAAGAACTGAACATAGTATGTATGGTTGGAAAGCTAGTACATGGCATTACTGCATCAAGAGGTCAGGGACAATTACCATAATCAGCTACTCTGATTTCTGGCAAAAAGCCCCACAATTCCTGGTTGAACTAGAGAATGTTTTTCAGAAAGTGATCTAATCTTGATTACTGCACTCCTAGCAACATTGTTGTAATAGATCATTAGCTTCACTGTTAAATTATGTATGCTTTGTCCATCCTCTCATTCAGCTTGTGTGAATTGTGAGATTCTGACTTTGCCCAATGTAAATAGGAAGCTATCCATTCTCATAGGTTTTCTTACCATCTATGTATTTACAATATATTTTCAAGCCCCCTTCCAAAAGTTTTTTGGATAGATTATAAAGGATTTCTTAAAACTTCACTGATATTTTGACAGTAACACAAGCCCACGACTTTGAATTTGTGAATATTTGACATCACACATTTTCATTCTGAAAATTCATTTTGTCGAATTAGAAAGCTTCTAAGTGTGATCCTCACAACGAATTACAGATCGTAATAAATCTTTCGCTCTTTTTTTTTTCCTATCCATTATTCCTCTGCATTATATACCAAGACCATCTTTGAATATGGCCACTTTAGCAAGTTGCCACAAGGCAAGACAGAATCTGAAGCAAAGGATTACATGTCTGCTCCATAACTGTCCTGGTGTAGCTCCTTCTCCCTCCCATGCTGAAGCCAGATCAGTGGCTAGGGGAATGCTCCTGTTTAAGGGACAAGTGAATTTGCACTCTTCAGAGGATGAGAGCATGCACAGAAGCAGATCCCACAAAACATCTGAACCTGACTGGTTTTTGCATTATCTTACAGCATTAGAGCTTTGTGGGATTACTTGGCTACTGTTTTATACTGGGAATACATGTGGCTGTCCAGAGTTACACTCCACTTTTCTCCCATCCTGTATGACATGCATTCTCTGATGTGATCTCATTAGGCAAGAAAAACAAGGAAGAAGATTTGGGTTTTTAATATTTTTAGAATATAAAGATGTTGTATGGTGCCAATTCAGAGATAAGATAAAAAGTCAAAAGCCTTGGAGTTTAGGTTCAATGTCAATTTACACATATCCTTTTCAATTCATTAGGGGTAAGAATGAGTCATTAGAGGAAATCCTGACTGGGGAACACATTAGCTTGGATTAAGACCAAATATTATGTTTCACTTGAGCCTCAAGCAAAATCTGTACTGCCATAAACTTATTGTAAGAGCCAGAAGTGAATTCCGGTCACAGCAACCATGTGAATTAATAAAAAACTTTATAGCTTTAACCAGTACACCACTACTGATTTGACTGTTTTGAAGATGCCCCAATTAATAACATTATTTTGAGAAAGTTTAAGTCCATGCTTACTGTCAATCCGTTAGCAGAAGACTCCATTTCCTGAATTAGATCAAAGCAAGACATTTCAAATAGTCTTTAAGTAATTGCTAAAATAATGATTAAAAAAACACTCTAGAGAAAACACTCTGTAAACCAGCTGACTGTAATAAAGGCCTAAAAGGAAGGCAAATTCTCATTAAAAAGGGCAGAAAAACTTCAGCTCTGGGGGTTGACCAGTGTATTGGGGCCTGTTACTTCTCTGCTGAATTGAACAATTCTACAATAACTCTCTGTGGAGGGAACTCGGGGGACACAGAGAAAAACAAAGTGTTTCTAAGCACTTAGAGAGGTGGCTGCTTCCTGTTTTCTTGTCCTACTGAATCTCAGACAACATATGCAGACATGTAGTTGCACATAGACACACATCTCTCTGCGTATCTACCTATATGAAAACAACACAATGGCAGCTAAAACTAGGCCTGAAACCATTCCTTGCAAAGTTAACACCAGTTCTTTATCCCCCTTAGTTCACTTAGATCAGCAGGTTCGTTTGCTGGGTTAGCTCAACAAATGAGACTATATAGTGCTCTGCTTTGGTTCTTATAAAAGTAAAGGTGCAAACAGTGACCACACTACTCCCATTACACACCACTCTCATTGTGATGACATCTTAACCAACCTTTCAGAAGACTTCTGTCACAATCAAAGGCAGTATTTTTGGTAAAAATAGTAACAGAGTTTCAATATATGGAGAGAGATGACAGCAAATAAATGTGGCATTTACACCAAAGGTTGAGTACAAGCATTTTGTTTGTGAGCATCAACACAAGGCTACAGCCACCTTTAGTAAAGGTGCTGCTTTGTTCTGGAAGAAAGCCAGTTCACCTGTAGAATCTGATCATTGCTGTGATCGTATATTGAGAGTTTCCACCTCAGTTGCTGATAAGATGCTTCTGAACATTAATGTTCACATAACGAATAAAAATTCCCATTCAAGTGACTTGGCAAATCTGTGTTTACCAGAGCTTATTAAAACCACCTGTCTGCCTGAACTTCCATCTGTAAGACTGGAAATAGTTCTGTGAACAAAGAAAAATATGAGAGAATTCTTCTTTTCTTTACCATAATTAACATTTAGGATTAAAGATTTTTTTACATATTACTCTACATTCCTACTGGAAAAGGGGAAAATGTCTTATGAATCTTCAAGCTGACTTAACCTGACTGCTTTAAGGTTAGGAAATCAGGTTTCAGGCTGATTTCTGTACAATCACAGAATCATAGAATGGACCGAGTTTGAAGGGACTTCAAAGATCATCTAGTTTCTTCCCTGGGCAGGGACACCTCCCACTAGACCACATTGCCATCCAGCCCAGTCTTGTGCATTGCCAGGGACAAGGCATCCACAGCTGCTTTGAGCAACCAGTTGCAGTGCCTCATCACCTTCACAGCAAAGAATTTCTTCCTAATACCTAAACTAAACCTGCTCTCTTTCAGTCTGAAACCATTCCCCCTTCTCCTGTCAATACGTGATCTTGGAATACACTCCTGTCCATTAGGCTCTCTTCAGGTAAGGGAAGGCTGCAGTTAGGTCACCCTGGAGCCTTCTCTCCTTCAGCTGAACAAACACAATTCTCTCAGCCTTTCTGTGTGGGAGAGGTGCTGCATCCTTCTGATTAACCTGGCGGCCTTGCACTGTACTCGCTCCAACAGGTCAGTGTGCTGGTGACCCCAGAGCTGGATGCAGCACACTACAGGGGTCTCACCAGAGCAGAGCACAGGGCAGAGCCACAGGAAAACCTGCTTTTCTTACCTTGTGCAGAGACAGTTACAAACAAGCTTATTCCAGAGAGCATCTTCCTGTGTTCTTTCCACTGTTGGTTTCTTCCACTCTTGTAATTACTCATCTCTTTGTCATCTTTGGTATCTAACAGATACCTATTTAAAGTATTGGGAATGAAAGAAGAAACAATTTATGTTCTTTATTTTCTGTACTACTCTGCCATTGCTACTAATTAGTATTTGTCTGCAATGAATAATTCATAAAAGAATCACTATTATAAAGGCATATTAGACTGTGGTGCTCTTTGTAAATACCCTTGACAAGAATATAAGGACTGTGGGTAAAACAGACCAATACCTAATTAAAAAATAACAAATTGTTCTTCATGAGGAAGAGGGCATATTTTAAAAGCACAAGCTGAATTGAATCCCTCCTAACTCAGAATGCCCTCTGAACTTGGAATACCAGTTCTCCCCACATGGTCAATAACACAGAATCAACTTTTCCCTCTCCCAACACTCACACATGCAATTATGAACCAGCAATAAGGCAATTTGGTAATTATGATTTGAAGTCATCATTTAGTTGTTCTGATACCAAATACGGTTTCTGCCAAAGAAAACTTTGTTCATTATTCAAATAGCATTGTATTAAGCATTTGAAAACTCAAAACAGCAGTCATGCCCCATGGGATTCCTATTGTCAATCCATCCTCTGCCCCATGAACATTGCTGTGATTTACAAAAATAAGACCACCAGAAAAAAAGTCTAAAAACAATATGGGCCAAATAACAGCTGTTCTAAATTGTCATCATTTTTTCCAATCAAAGAAAAATTATATTGATTTACACCCATGAAGATTACAACTCTGATCTTTTATTTTCTCCCTTCCAATATGTCATAAGGAAGATAATGGTAGCCAATGATAACACACCTTGCATGGTATTCTCATTCTCTTTGTATTTGTCCTACTAGTATTGTGTACTACACTCGATTTATTTTTCTCTTTTCTCCAGCTGTTTCTGTTTCTCCTCCTCTTCCTTTTGTGTCTTTTCCCTTGATATATTATTGTTATTTGAAATGGCAAAGAAACAGGTTCCAATTTTTTTTTTTCCACAGAAGAAAACAAATTTATTTGAATCTCTTTTGGCAACATGTTCCTTGCTCATGGCCACCATGCAAGTACCAGCCTCTGCACTTTGTGACAACTCCATTGTTCTAGATACTGGTTGTTACTGTGGTGTGCCTGCATAATGAGAAAAAATCCAGAATACTTAGCCTCTTGAGAGCTAGGAAAATGAAGATATGAAATTATATAATCTCCTTCTTCTGCACTCTTAGCAATAGGAGAGGATCACCAAGTGATTTGAAACTTATTTACCAGAACAGAATTTCCTAATTTCCAAGGAAGCCTTATCGTAGCATCTAGGTGGATCTTAGCATCCAGCTGGTTCCTTACATGCAATTTGTCCTCCCAGTCCAAGAACTGGAAGCTGGCATGACTGCACTGGGATATGCAAACCTGGCAGATGTTTCCTCCAGAGTTACTATCAGCTGGTATAGTTTAGAAATGCCTTTTGGTCACTTGAAATGGTTTGGGAGCTAGTCCTGGATCAACATGAGGACCAAGATATTCAGCCCTCCTTCCCCCACACCCCTTTGTGTAATTTACAAGCCCAGAATTAACATCTCAGACAATCTGCACAAAAAATTAGAGTTTAATCCAGAAACCTACTCAGTCAGATGTTCCGTCTGTACTATCAGAATTTGTACAGCAATAGGCTATCACACCCCTCAGTCCTTGGGGGCTTATTCTGGGCCAGGTATGGTACATTGCAGTTACAAAGCCTGAAGGTTCACAGGGTCGTGGGTCATCCTCCATTGGCCACAACAGGCTGTCTCCTGGCCAGCCAAAAATCCCAAGGTGTTCTTTTTGCCAGCTATTGCTTTTTGGATGTCTATTTTAAATAGTGAAGCACGATAAGGCAAAGTTTTGAACCTGACCTAAGGGTCTGAGGTTAATTCTTTCACTTAGTGATAACACCAGAAAAAAAAAAAAAAAAAAAAAAAAAAAAAAAAAAAAAAGGAAAAAAAAGAAAAAAAAAGAAAAAAAAAAAAGGTAAGCAGAAGTTCAAGCACTGGAGATCATGGAGGTAACTATGACTTAGCTAAAAAGGATTTGTGAACTTCAAGGATAAAATAGACAAAATAAGAGTAATTGTGATCTGACACTGATGTGTGCCAAAATCCTGCATCTCCATTTGAAGTCACACAATTTAAGAAAAGCTGTGGAATTTACAGTCTCAGCATGTGTCAAGATTACAGACTGACTTCACAAATTTTTTCCAAACACAGGTTAAAACATGAAAGTGGAAGGATTCCTGAAAGCAGGAAAAGGAAGGCACAATTTGAAAAATACAAAACATTTAAGGGGATTTTACTGGGTCCAGTGTGAGTGGGTGAGAATTTGACTACAGCGTATAAGAGGGTTGGGAACACAGCAAATTCACAGAAGAGAGAAAATAGGTCAGAGCAGTGTTAACTGCAACAGAAATTCCTTCAAGGAATTTCAGGCCATATGGAATAATTATAAAATGTATTCACAGAATTATAGAATGTCCTGAGTTGAAAGGAATCCATAAGGATCATCCAGCTGCTAGGCCTGCACAGGATAACCCCCAAAATCACACCATGTGCCTGAGAGCATTGTCTAGACACTACTTGAACTCTGTCAGGCTGGTGCTATGACCACTTCCCTGGGGAGCCTGTTCCAGTACCCAGCCACCCTTTGGGTAAAAAACCTTTTCCTGATATCCAACCTAAACCTCCCCTGCCAGAGCTCCATGCAATTCCCTCAGGTCCTGTCACTGGTTACCACAGAGAAGAGATCAGTGCCTGCCTCTCTGCTTCCTGTCATGAGGAAACTGCAGAACTGCAGTGAGGTCTCCCCTCAGTCTCCATTTCTCCACGCTGAACCAAATAACCAAGTGACCAAGTGACCTCAGCCACATGGCTTCCCCTCAAGGCCCTTCAGCCTCCTTTGGACACTCTCAATGTCTTTTTTGTGTTGTGGCACCCAAAACTGCCCCCAGCACTGGAGGTGAGGCTGCCCCAGCTCAGAGCAGAGCAGGACAATCCCCTTCCTTGCCTGGCTGTGATGCTGTGCCTGATGCACCCCAGGACATGGAGGATTGTCCTTTTGTTGGCAATAACTGCGAGCAGTATTCATGCAGGCAACTAACTGCATGAATAACTAACCTTATAACAACATTTATAAGGTAGAAGAATCATTCCACGTGTTTCTTTGGTTGTTTCTCTACATGAAAATCCAAAACTGTTGCCAGTGTCAGATTGTTCTCAACTGTCTGCTGTGACATTGCATAGAAATAGCAGATGTCCCTGCATTGCTGGATGGATTTTCAATGCCTAATTGACTTAAAGGAAATGGTAAAACATTTCATGCAGTTGAATATGAAGTAATCCTGACCCAGCAGTGAGATGCCTATCTCTGGCATTGTTCTTCTCCTTGCCAAACATTGTCTCAGCCAGCTGCGATTTCAGATTTAATATCCTTGACTTGACATATCCCTTCTTAGTTTGCACAATTTGCTTCTTTTTGGGGGGGGGTGTGTTTTTGGTTTTTTGTTTGTTTGGGGTTTTTTGTTTTGTTTTGTTTGGTGGTGGGTTGTTGGTGGTTTTTTTTTTGTTGTTGTTGTTGTTGGTTTTTTTGTTTTTGTTTTTGTTTTGGGTTTTTTTGTTTGTTTGTTTTTTTCCCCCTAGCTTATGCTATTCTTCTGTATGGAATAAATAATTTTTAAAAAAATCAACCCCAAGCTCAAAAAGAATATTACCAGGAAAAAGCTAATGAGCAAAAAACCCTCATCTGACCCAACATAACTATGCAGATAGTTTCTGTTGAAATGAAACAAAAAATTATTTGCCACACCTAATTTCCCTGATAAATTTCCTAATAGACATGATCTATTTATCACTCATTTTGTATCGCCTTCTCCTACTTTAGCTACTTTCATTTTGATGTATAATTTATGGAATCTTGCCCTTCCATACTTTTGCTCCATATTTATCCTGCATTTTCCCTCACAGTCAGAATCACAACACTATGGCAAGAAATGGCAACGTAGACAAGCCACTTAGAGCTGAGCTTCTACTTCATTCTGATTGCAGGATGGCTTAGGCTAAATGTGCTAGAGAAGCATAGAGTGTTTGGTGAGCATCTTGCAGAAGAATTAATTTAACTTCTAACCTACTTCAATTATTCCATCAACTACCCCATCAACAACAGGCAAGACAAATATTATGCTTAGATATTCATGTTCATTAGAAAGCACTGTATAGCAGAGTTAGAGCCAAATATTTCCAGCATAAGTAGTCAGAAATACAGAAGGTATTACATATATTGTGGAACAGCATGATACACTGACTGCTATCCCACTAGCTAAGTGGATGAAGGTTTGTGGTCAAAGTTATGGTTGGCTACAGAGATCTCACTATTTTTACGATTTCAAAGAAAATGTTATACAGAAATAATAGGTATCTTCTCTGAGTTCTCTTCATCTGCCATCTACCAGTTGGAGAATTTTAGTTTACCCTATTGGAATATGTTTGTTCTTTAAGATAATGGAATAATGGATTTTTTTTTAAATGGGTGAAACATACAGTAACAGCTCCAACTTCTATCATAGATAGTACCAATTCAATGTCTCAAGAACTACCTACTAGTAATTTTATGTTGCTAATTCTTGTTTTATTTTTTGTTTTGACACTTTTTACATTCAGAGTAAATGGCACACTGTCAGTAAATCCATGATTAAGAGAAGTGGCTTAACTAATTTAAAGCAATACTTTTCAGCATGCTTCTCTCTCTCTCTCATAAAATATATTTTAAGAAGATGTACAGGATTTAAAATAGTTTGTTGAAGTGTTGAAAGATCCCACACAAAGTGTAGTTCTGGCTCTAGTGAAAAGAAAAAAAACCAAAATTTCCACTGACTTCAGTTGGGATCAGGATTTTACTTGAAAGATGTCATGTTTCCACATTGCAAAAGTCAATTCATTCGGCCCTTAACCTGTGCTTGCTTTTTGCATATCCTGTGAAACAGACCCATGGAGTTCAGCTCTTTTTGAGGGATTCAAAGAGTGCAAAACCTACTAAAATAAAAAAATGTTTTATTTTATATAGTTCCATACTTCTGAAATTAAGCTGTTGCCACTGTTTAAAATAAGATACGTTTGCGTTTTTTGTAATGAGGTTAGATTTCAGTTACTCCTGTAGTATCAAGTCTCTCAATGCTGCTGTCCAGATAGTCTTAAAAACAATGCTTTATTTCAGAGTGGAATAAGGCTAGGCTCATTTATTTTCTTTTCGATTTATGGAGAAAATTATGTAGAAAGACAAAAAATTTTATAACAGATAGTTGATGGGGATACACACTTACTTATTCCATCAATGTGTCATTATTAAAAACAAGGAATAACATCATCACTGTGGTTTGGGGTTTTTTTGTTTGTTTGTTTGTTTGTTTTTGTGGTGGCTTTTGGTTGGTTTGGGTTTGGTTTTATTTTTTTCATGTTTTTTGATCTTATGGCATATTTTCAATCTACATAAAGCAGCATACAGTCCCATACAACTAGAGGTATAAATACCTATGGGCCTTGTTTAATCAAAACAAATTATTTAAAACACATATACTTATGAAATTTAAGAGGCATAAAAGAATAGGTGGGTGCTGTTCAATGAGATGAGTGTTGGAGAAATGCTGACAGATTTTTAGCTACAGGAGTATTAGGGACCCATGCCATGGTAATAGTATAAGCCATGCAAAGAGAGGATTAAGCTGGATAAACCTTTCTCCATACGCATGAAAGAACACCTTTATAAGTCAGTGTTTTTCTCAGTCATAATCCTTGAAGTCTAATTCATGAAAAGTTTATCATGTAAGTTTTCAGCCAAGGAGACTAACATTCTAAAAAGTAGGGCAGGAGTTAGATCTATCAGCTCATGTTTGAACATGCAAGTATATTCATTTGCTTTAACAAGCAATTTTTGTGGTAAATAAAGGACAGTACATCAGACCAATGTTTTCTTTACTGCAATGATTTTTGCTTTTACATATGAAGGGGAAATGCAAGCACCTGCACTCTATGATGAGCTGAAATATTTTGAAGATCCTAATGGCTGGGTATATTGCACATGTTGTTACTGGAGGTGACTAGAAACAGCAAAAGGAACATATCTACTTGCTCTGCCAGCTTCCCTCCTGTAACATTGATATGCCCCACTGTATTAAGGGATTGCAAGCATAGAATTTTCATACTTTCTGGTCAGCTGTAGCAAGTACAGCAAACTGGTATGCCTATGGAAAATAAAAACACCATGAAAATACCATGGGAAGTTCACCTGTCCTTTGCATTCACCTTTTCTAAAAGTATAAATACCTAGTAACATTATCCAAAAAGGTAACTCATCCTATCTTTTGCTATATTCTTGGTGAAATGTCTACATTACTTGGTTTCAAAGTGAGAAATCCATGCAGAAAGCAGTAACAAGTAGGTTATTATAGATTAGAGAAGAAGGACTCTCTGTGCCTAGGAAAGTAGAGAAGACTGAAGGGGTAACCAGCCAAAGTAAGCAGGCTACAGGCAAAAAGATACCAAATTAGAAATGCATTGTAGAAGAACTCAAACCAAGGTTGAACAGTGTGGAGATAAAAACATCCACATTGTTGTTTGTGTGCTACCCTTTGGCACGGGGAGTAAGCCTTAACTAAGGCATGGAGATTTATTCTCTTTTTCTGTCACCTAGCTTTGCTTCATGCCTGTAACTGGAATGAGTGAAGCTCTTCCATATATCAGAACCAAAATACTTTGTCTTCTAGGAGTCTTCAACAACAAGTTTTCTTTGTAAATTAAATCTCTTGTGTTACTTCCCTATTTACAACTGCAAATTTGATGTGATTTTTTTCCTGTGAAGATTGTGTTGCTACCTCCTTTATATCCATGACAGAAAGATGACGAAGTTTGTCTTCTACTGCCGCTGGATACTCTCCATTATGTATTTATAACAAATAACCATCAAATTGAACACTTTCTTGCGGTTAATTTCCCATTAAAAATCATACATGGGAAAATCTGTGATGGAATTAGTTTCAATTTCTTAAATATATTAAGAGTGGCAAAACAGAACTCAGTTTCTGCGTTTGACTCCGAGAGCATGCCTGTGTGAGAGGCTGCTGTGGGCTGGCTGAAGCTACAATGCCTTGGCATTGCAGTGGGCCTGATGTAGCACTTTTGGCCTTCAGCAAAACTCTCAGCAGGCCCTACTGAATTGCAGCACTTGACTATCACTACTGAAATCACTTCCAGATGGGAACACTGGGATGCAAGATGGGGCTTGCACCTGTGTAGGAAGATACACTTCCAGCTTTCTGTCCAGAAAGCATTAGGAACATCTTCCATTTCCAGCTGCTACCTTTAGCATACAGCATCACAACATTTTCTTTACAGTAAACACTATTAAAAACATATCATGCAGTTTAACTACCATGTTTCCTTTCACAATATTCATTAAAGATAATTTTTTACGTTAAAAGCAAAGTTATTTTGAAGGAGTCAGAGTTTCAGCTAATGTAATTTCGTGAATTATAAGGACCATGAAGATGGATGCAGCAGAAAAGCATAAGAGCAAGCAACTGATCCACATATTACTGACTCTTTCCAAAATGTCCCTGCTGAAATAATCTCCTTCATTATTTAGGACTGACATTAAGAATTCTTATTTAACTCTTATATCTGAAATTCTCAAATTATGCTTTCTTGACACAGGGCTGCACTGTTAGCAGTAGCACTTAGTTTTCTTCTATTGCTGTAACACTTAATTTTGTACGTTCCAGTTCAGAATATGTCATTGCTGAAGTAAGTAGGTCAATATACGACATGAAAATAACAGTGGATTTCACTTCTTAATGTTTGCTATACTACCAAAATTTTGATTGAAAGAAATTTCATTTTTTTTCTTTTTAATTGAAGAGCTTAGAACAACTGCCACAAAATCAGTCACTAATTCATCTATATAAGACAAAATTCACAGTTTCACTCTTTAAGCCATATTTTGAGGGTTAGTCCTCTGCTGTAGATGATGGGTACATTTCAGTCTTACATGAGTGACAGAACAAGTATATCAAATGAACTGTGAAGACAAAGGCCTCCATTTTCTACTGACTAGTCTCTGCCGATGTCTTTTCTTTTGGCACAGGGAAAGCAATGAGTGCCTGGACTTTTCTGATGCTTGCAAAGGTGGCAAGGCTTTCTACAATAGGGTTTGTGCAGCAAGGTGGTGTCTATAAGCTATTCCCAGTCACTGTAAAATCTCCTTGTTGACCTCTTGCTTTATCTGCAGAGACCATTGTTATAAAGTGGACTACCCCTGTCACTAAGAGTATCATATAAGAAACAACTGACCAGCTTCAGCTTGGGTTAGACAGAGCTATGGATGCTTTGGTGCCATGGATTCTGAAGGAAAGAAAACATTCAGACCCAGACTACATCCAGAAATAACATGCTTTGTTTGAGTTCCTGGGGGAAGGGGAGGTGGGGAGAAACCATGACCTCCTGCTTTGCCTGCTTTTGTACAACTTAAATTCAATCTATAAGAAGGAATGAAACAGTCAGCATTTCAGAAGCTTACCAAATAAATTACTAGTGCCACGTCTATTTGTAATTATAGGTCAGTTCTTAATACTGCTGTAAACCACACATTCCAGGGCTTTGCAGGCACTTAAGAGCATTTTTTAATCTCTTTGGATAAAAGAAGCTGCCGTTGGCAAGAATAAAAGAAATGCAGACTAAGTCCCTGGGTTCTTACTACAAAATTATGCTTTTCACTACTTTAAACAACTCCCCCATCATACAAGCTGCATGCCCTCACATACCACCCATGCTAAGCTATTTCTTGTGACAGTTTCAGCTACATTATGGAACAACTCCGTGTCATACTGTATCCTAGCACCACACTGACAGTGCTCTCATGATATAATGTCTGGAGAGTATGATAAAAATATCAGAGGCAATGTCTCATAAAACGCACTCACTGCTAATGGCTCCACAGATGTGTCAGATCCAAATGTATCAGATCCAAAGAAGCTGCAGGCAAGTGTCTGTGGCAGAGGCTTTGCTTCCTATTGATATAATTGATCCTTCTGGATTTTGGAAGTTGTACAAGGACATGAGAGTTGTCTTTTTCTACTGTATGTGCAGTGTTCAAAATTAAGGAAAAACAACATCAATTATCTTTTGTATCAGATGGTATTGGAAGCATGCAATAAGAGCAACAAATTCCTGCTGGTACACTGGGACATTCCTTTGCCCTGAGATCCCTTACCTCCTAAAACCAGATAGTGGAGGCCACAAGGAAGACTTGTTCTGCCTTCTCTGGCTCTGTCAGACACAGCTGTTACTGGCAAGGAGGGAAGAGTAGAAGATGCTTCTTGGGCCCATCAGCTTAATGAGGGCTCAGGATCCTTAGGATCTTTCTGATGCTCTGGCTCCTCCCTTGCCCAGAAGCTCTGTGCTGTGCTCTGTGTCTGTCACCAGGGCTTTTAGCTGTCCCACTAATCATGGTGTGATTCAGCCTCCCAAATGGGCAAGGCTGGTGGGCAGGGCTTAATCAAAACCCTAAATATTTTCCTTTGTGTTAAGAGAAAGAAGGGCTAAGCTGATGTTCTGGCTCTTATGTTAGACCTACTGAAGCACTGGCCTCAAGAAATGAAGGACAAGATGGACCTTAACATTTTAAACATCCACTTTATCTAGTCAATGTATATTTAATAATAAAAATTAAAAAGGAAAAACATTTATTTTCAACTATGTCTGAGTTCATGCAAAATCAGAAGGAAAAAAAAAAAAAAGCAGCAGAATGTTTTTCTACTATTTGTTCATTCCCCATTTCCAAGGTTTGCTGTCCTGCTGATGAACATCCAGCATCCTGCTGATGTTAATGACTAATAGGCCAAATATTGAAGATTTCATCAGTGGTTGCAGTGTCACAATCTAAATGATGTGGCATTAAGTGAGCAGTACCATCCTTTTCCAGCAAATATGATAGAGCTCATTCTGAAATGATTGACAAGTTCAGCTTGACACTATTCAGGCTGCAAATAGATTTGAATTTTGGGTTACTTCAAAAAAGATTAGACAAACAAGAAAGTTCCTCTGCTCCTAAGAGAGATTATTCATGTTGCATGAAATGCATATTTTGCAAAGGAGGATGCAGATGTTCTTTGCATTGATGAATGCGTTTGACATTCTCTTGGGAGGAAAAACTTGTGCCTTCCAAGAACTATTTTGTGCATTATACAAAGTGGAAGACTTTAAAATAAAATAGTTTGCAAGCCCTTTTCCAGGCTTTCCAGGTATTGGGTTGCATGGTGGCTGGAATACACTAAAGGGAACTGTTTACATCCCCAAAGGCAGACAATGTGACTGAATCTGGAACTGGCAAGTCTTGGTGTATTTTCTCATAACTGAATTGCCATGAAAAAGGGTTGCTGTCAGCCTGCCCAGCCTGTCATATCTTTTCCTGTTTTATTATTTTTTAAAAGTACTCCAAAATGAAAGTACATTGTTTCTGACAAGAATGAGTTTTGGCATGCTTTGGTTTGGTTTTAAGCACGAAACAGGCTCTGAAATACTAAATGCCAAGTATGAAGGTGGGTTTTTTTGTTTGTTTTACTGCAAGAAAACTCTGTATTTTCCCTTTTTTTAGCTGCATTTTTTTAGGTTCATACATGCTGTGATGACATCAAATCTTGACTATTATTTTGAACTACTAGAATTTGGACTTCTGTCATCAGCTATAGCAGCTTTAGAGGTATTTTGTGTCAGTACTTTGATACACAGAAGCTGCAGGACAGGTTTTACTGTCTTATACAGTAATCCTGATTCTGTTCACACAAAATGGCATTGCTACTCACGGAGAAGCCAGTAGCTGGGGTAAAGGTAGCTTGCATATGTTTTGTAGCTTAAATGAGGGTCATAGCAGTAATGCAAATTCTCCTCTAGCAGTGTTGGAACCAGTTTCAAAGTGCAGGTGAAAATTTTATTTTTAACAAAAATTATTAAAATTAATAAATTTATCTGAATTATTTTCTGTATTATTCTTATTGAATGTTTTCAGCATGCAGACATTAGTCACAATTACAAAACCTTTTATTCATACACTGTAAATTAAGTGTTTCAAATGTGATAGATTAATGTAGGTGAACAATACTACATACATAGAAAAAGGATGTTATGACTTCTGTTGTGGTGATGTTTGTTGATGGGTTGGTGTCTGAACACGTGCAGAGCACTGCAGAACTCAGGTCTCAGTGGGCATAAAATCAAAAGGAACATTTAGTCAGGAGGACTGAACAGTGAAATTGGGTACTTTCCACATAATGTTTATATTTTTTATTTTTGTTGATGCTGCTTCCTTGAAAAATTATGTTGTTTAGTTTGCCCACTTCATCGAGGGGAGGGCCCTGTGCCATTACCCTTTGAAAACAAGTACGCTTTTGAAAAACATTCCAAGACAGCATAAACACTGAAGAAGCATAAAAAGAAAACAAGAAAAAGGGTCTTTTCTTTCCCAAACCTTTAATGAAAGCAGTTCCTACATGCACTGGCAAATTAGGAATATAAAAACACCCAATAAAAAGGATGAAATCAGAGCTCCATTTTAGAGGCTGGCATGAGTTATTCAGAGCACTGGTTTATTAGGAAAATGATGAGATAATCTTTTATCACCTCTTTTCTTGGTTTGCCTTTTAAAAATGTTCTTTTTGAAGTGTCTTATTGTGCCACAAAACAATTTTTATATAAACCAGTATATTACATTTATTTCACATAGCAGTGACTCTTTTGTTTGTCTCATTTTACTACAAAGCACTAAAGGGATTATAACTGTGCAGCATCACCAGTTGTTGTATTCCTCTGCCATGAAGGAGAGAAAACTAATGTACATGAAATACATTAGGCAATAAAGAGAAAAAATGAAGATCAAAGGTACTGAAAAACCTCTTGCATAACAGGCCAGAGAATAATTAGTGGAACTCATGATTTTCTAATAAAGAAAAAAGTAAAAAATTTGATTTGATTTGAAAAGTATAGGTGTATTTATGCTGTTAAAATTTGAAATCATGGCTCAAAGGAATTAATTATTCACTTATTATTATCCACTTAGATTTTTTAAAAAATACAGCAATCTAAATAAGTTGTCTTTAAGAGATAAGATAACTACAGCAATTTTTAAAAGACAGGTTGAAAAGATATGGTGAGAAATTTAGATCTAAAAGAAAAAGCAGAATTTTCAATAACACCCAGATCATGGGTATTGTTTTGAAAATCTAGAGTTGCTTCACTTAAGCATTTATTGCTAACACATCATAACTTTTTCTGTGTGTGTAATGAGCCAAGACTATTTTGCAACTCCATGCCACAGAAGAAAATAATGGCTTGATAAAAGACAGAAAATTCTACCACTCAGAGAATAATCAATTAACACAGTTCAACTAATTTAAAGGACTATGTCAGCTATGTCAGCTAAACATCCCAGGATCTTCTTCTGCTTGCACCAAGACCAACTGATCAACCTTTTTTTTTTTTTT